>JBAMIB010370282.1:0-10861 GCA_037177415.1 Kaempferia rotunda | reverse complement strand
AGAACGAAGGTGGAGAAACCTTCTTACAAGAATCTCTCCCTCTTACACGATTTGAAAGTAAAACGTGAGGGAGAGAAGAAAGAGTTTTTCAGCTTGAGAGATCACTTGAGAAGAGAAAAGCTTGAAAAGCACAAATGAAAAGAACTAAACTGCAGAATGCCTCTTTTATATGCCTTCTCGGCATCAGTCGCCTGGTCCCACCACCAGGCGATTGGTAGAGTTCAAACGGCTTTAAATCTTTCGAGATTTCCTGAGCGGTCACTTAGCAGTCGCCTGATATCACCACCAGTCGACTACTCCAGTCACCTGAAGCCATCGAGAGCACTCAACCAAAGTTTCTGAGCATTTCTGAATTCGGGGAGAAATCGTCTGCTCCTGATACCGGGCGACTGCTCCAATCGCCTGATGCTATCGAGGGCACTTTACTAAACTTTCTGAGCATTCTGAATTCACGGAGCAGTCGCCTGCTCCTCGTACCAGGCGATTGGTACGGCTGAAAATTTAGGTTTCAACCTTCCTTTAGCTAAAACGCAGCCTTCAAGTCACTTCCCTCAGCCTCACGCCCTTGGATGCTCCTGAGTCCTCGACTCCTCATCCTCGCACTCACCTTCAAGTGCTTCCCTCGGCTTTGTCAAGCTAATTCTCTTTTGCCAAGAGGTCACACCTCCGGAACTTCAATGTCAAGGCTTCCCCCTTGGTCTTTCCTTGCCAAGCCTTCACACCTGGACTTTCCTGTCACTCAACAATTATGTTAGATCACACAATATTGCCTAACTTAAGCTCATTTTACCAATCATCAAAATCAAACAATGTTTGGAGCAAAATTGCTCCAACAGATGGTTTGCTGGGACACGTGGAGTTGATGTGTCGCAGAAGTTGACACTCCAAAGACCTTGAAGGAGAAAAGCTTGGAACCAGAAGGATCTGCACACCAGAAACAAGCTATAAGTTAGAAAATGTTAGAGACCGGGTAGGGAAAAGGTCACCGCCATAGGTACTCTGGCGCTCAAGTTGAATGATCAATTCTAAAGGTGAAGAATAGTAGTGAAAGTGTAGCTTGTAGATGTGTCTCGTGTGCAGGGTGGAGACCCCCTTTTATAGTATAAGTTTTCCTATTACATGATTCTCAATGTATTTCCTAAAAAGTTTGGATCATTCTAACATTCTAATGAATCCCCAATTAGACATACTGCTCTATGTTTGGCAGGTTGGACTGATGTTTGATCTTCTAACAATGGTTACACTAGATGACAAAAAGGGTATGATAGCTAGGCTATCAAGCCGAGGAACTCTCGACTGGCTTCACTGGTAGACTGATTGAGTCCCCTTCTTTGCCTGACGGGACTTCGTTCCTGGTCGGCCCTAAATCAGTCATAAGGGTGGACTCGGCTTCTCTGAGAACTCGGTTCCTTTGTTTACTTTTCTTCTGATCGAACGATTGCGTACCAGTTATTAAACCGGACAATCATGAGTATGATATCGGCCCACCATTTTCAACCACTCGGCCTATGATTAGAACAACTGGGGGGATACTAGCAAGAGAAACTTGGGGGCCAATTGGGTGATAGTTCCACTCGGCTCAGCTGATCGGGCGCTAGTTTCGATCAGCTGACTTATTTGGTCGAACGGCCGGACCGGCTTATCTTCCTCTTCCATAACTACTCTCCTGTTGACTTTTACCGTCACCTCAGCCAATCTCCATGACCCTGACCGACCTCGGGGCCCTCCCTTATTCATCTTATCATATACATAGAGAGTGACCTCGGGGCCCTCCCTTATTCGTCTTATCATATACATAGAGAGAGATAGGTGTCTTAGCCTGCGCGACACGTGTGCGCCACCCAAGATAAGAAAGTGGTGTGTATATATATATAATATTCCTTTTAACTCTCTTAAAGCAAGGTTCTTCAGAGTCTTCCCTATTTCTCTGTAGATGAATCACTAATATAAAGAAAGTTTTTCTTTAATATAGTCAAGTTTTCAAGTATTATGCCAAATAATACTACATAATCCACTTATTATTTTTCCTACATGATGTCAGGAATTGCACAGTAGCTAATTAAGCATAGAAGAAACTCGATTTTTTGTTGATGATATTTAGGTTAGTTATGCTTCATAGCTATTGAAATCTATAGCAAACTTCTCTATATTATATGTATGCCTAAAATCAATTTTTAAAAATTAGGAGGCAGAGCAAGTGATGGTAGTCGTCTCATTGGCCTCACACCGTCGGCTCCACGACTATTTATAAGAAGATAAATCGAAAAATTATAATTGGTCTGAACGGAAAGGATTATTTTTCCAGTTTTATTAAAATTCAAATCTTGCTCTTTAGTAACAATTCAGTTCTGTACGGACCAACTCAATCTGGTGTGTGAGGCAGAGCAAGATGAGGTATATGGTGGTAGAGTGAAAAGTAATTAACCTGGTGTTTGTCTACCCGTGTCAGAGTTGAAGTTATCAGTCTAATATGCATCTGCCTCCATATACTTCAAATTCAACTGTGCGAATCAGAAGAGGCCCACCAAAATCTAACTTGTTAGATTTCTCACAGGCATTGCGCCACTGTGCTGTCTCCTCTCCAGCCTTTTTAGGACCCTTCACAGATGATAACATCAATTGGATAGTGACTTGACAACAGTGCCCGGTTATTTCCTCCTCAACCTGACCTACTGGACATCCAAACCATTAGCATCAATTACAAACACCATTAGTTTACCCTTAAATAACTACCAATGAGTGCAATCAGGGAAGTCAAGAAAGTAATATATAGCTAGGGCAGTAGAGGCTACACGTACACTGCTTCATGGAAGTGGTCGTCCATGTAGCAAGCAATTTCTCCTCAAATGATGTTAATGAAGGGATCAGGTTGATATCTAAGTGAGATCTCCCATTCTTGGAAAAAAAACAACGTCATGCAGCTTTTCCTGCAATGGCTATTTGTGACACTCTCTCTCAATTTCATTCTATTGTACATTGGGTAATCGGCTGCTCCTCAAAAGGGTACCATATAGATCATATGAAACTTTTTTCTACATTTGACCTAGCAAATTAAGAACATCACCAACGGCATGGGTTGCTCAGAATTCAGTCACTGTGTGGCATATATGCAGCTGATGAATATGCAGAGGGATTGGCATTGAATTTTTATAGAATGTGAGAGAGGAATGGACGTTCCTAATAGGATACTGTTACAACTAATCCGGTTTGGGGGCGGGGAAGCAATGGATGACAGAGGAGTTGATCGGTCTCAGAAGAGGGGAAGAAGTGATAGGACGTCGTACACGTACAGCAGCTGCTGGACAAGATAAAAGCCGATGGAGATGCAGAATGAGAGAGAGAGAGAGAGACTGCAAATGGTCTGCAATGTGCTTGACGAATTAACACCCGGCCGGCAATGAGAGACAAAAAGAGGAGATGGGTGGCGGGGAAGGGAAAGATTTGAAATCATGTGAGATGGGGTCAGGGGAAGAAAGCTACAGGCGCAACCGGCCACTCTCAAACTGTCAGTGATCATGGAGGAGGAACAGTGGCTATTCTAAGTAATCTATCACATCTTTCTCGCTCCCTCATCAATCCTGCTACTTGTTTCCTTGTCTTACTCCACGGGAAAAGAGAGATTTTGGTGAGGAAGTGGTCCGCACATATATGTATGAAAGTTGCAACGAAAGGAAACAGCCAAGGAAGCAAATGTACTACACCTTTCCCCAGCCAATTGAATTAGAAACGAATCAGCAATTCTGATAAATTTATTAAGTTGCCGTTCAGACTCCAACAAGTTGGTTGAGGAACGTGATGAAGCCAATATATCTGCACAACACAACAAACCAGATTTGTTAATTTACTGTTCTAACCACTATATGACCTCATCATCGACAAGCTGAGAATGTAATAATGTATGTAGCACACATAATACGACAATGAAACAGAGAGAGAGAAAGAAGAATATATATGCGACTCAATATAAAATTAGCTTCGTTTTGTAGTCATTTATGAACTTAATTTGATCTAGATTGCATAGTCATTTGTGACCTGTGAAATTTCTGACTAAACTCTAACAAACTATTATATACCAGATCTAACAAGAGGCATGATAAAAATATACTTGATACTGAAAATTAACAATGTATACGTTGATGGTAATAGGTATTTAACTAAAATATGCCCTTAATAAGGTAATCTTTACTTTGTGAAATGTTAATTCTCATGGTATAAAAATTTGTGAGGATGGTCAGAAGCATTCATGGCAATCTGATTCAATTTGAAACTTTAGAAACCACAAGAAACTACAAATATGATATCTAAGTTATTGTTCTTTAATTTGTTCTAAAACTATGATATCATTTTCATAAATTTGTATAGTAAATCATTCTGAAAATAATTATTAATTACTATTT
The DNA here is from genome assembly GCA_037177415.1 of Kaempferia rotunda. Classification (NCBI taxonomy): domain Eukaryota; kingdom Viridiplantae; phylum Streptophyta; class Magnoliopsida; order Zingiberales; family Zingiberaceae; genus Kaempferia; species Kaempferia rotunda. The sequence goes on along the minus strand of JBAMIB010370282.1, from coordinate 6,464 downwards.
AATGTTTGTTTGTAAAGGAAAACTTCTTATAAAATGTTAACGAATATCTCAAGAGATGATTGGCATTTTGAAAGTTCTCAAGTCAATCTACGTACTTATATGAAGAATTATTTGACTCTATGTCATTAAAATTTCAGGAACTATCTTACTCTCACTGCAACATCCAAACATACTTTATTGCCCTTTTTATTCGAATTAACTGTGCTAAAGATGATTTTCTTGGCCGTATGAACCTTTGTACATAACAAATAATGGAATTACCTCCACTCACATGCAATTTGTCTTCCTTTGTTTAAGTGGCTGACTAGACTATACACAGATATTATTACCAAATGGCAGTAGCGAATTAACTAGCTGAAATGTAAAGGCAGCACAAAGAAATTTCTCGCAAGATTAATGTCTTCACTGCTGTGATAAAATTATAATCAGAAAAATATTCTTAACTAACTGTAATAATATCTTAGTTAATTAACAGCAATAATATCATAGTTAATTACCATGGCTTGATCCTAGACTTCGCTAGAATGGTTCATCGATCAAACGGATATCTCTCCCAGACATGACATGATATGTTATTCGCAAACTTTAGATGGCTGGAAACTAGGGTTGAGATTACACAATATTGGTTTTTTTTATTAAAACTTGTTGTTATATTTCCCTGAAAAGCATTCCACACTTTTTGTAGTGATCCACGCTGGGAAGTTTAGTAGTTTCACCAGGTAGTGCCTGAAATTGGCTTAACCTATCGTGCCAGTTGCCATGAATAATCATTTCCCATTTTCACTCAGAAATCACTGGCCAAAACAGGTTTCAAATTGGTCACCTCCATAAAGGAAGAACAAGGTTTATGGAGAATGTTTGCAATAAATATCTCAGTAGAAATATGGAGTGTGAACTCTGAATCACAAGGACGGGAACACTGATTGATGCACATATAAGTGAACAACAAACAACTTCCCTTGCTAAAAAAAATGACAAAAAAATATGTAGCAAGTCAAATGAAGTATTTGTCATTCCTAATTAATTAAGTTTAACAAGAGCTGGAGAAAGTTGAACTAAGATAATTGAACTTAATTATATAATCCTACTTCATAAATTGAAAAGGAAAATTAACCCTCTAGATTGTGTATTCCCTAAATAATTTTCTTGGTGATGATAAAAGTTGTAGATCCCTGAATCACCGTGTGCATGTTGGTTGGTTTAATTTAGGCCGTCAGTTTTGCTTGAGCAGATTTCTACAAAAAGCCAACCTGAAGCAAAGCACCTAGACTCCCTACAAATTGGCACCTCAAATATGGACTCAGGAGGAAAGTGTTCAAATAAATTGAGACAGTACGTACTTACCAAATAGGTCACAGATATGTAGTTGACAACAACAGCACCATGGAGCTTGCTACATCAGGTTCACTCTGGGTAACCTATATATAGGGCTAGACTCCTATAGCATGCCCTTCTTAACTAAATACCCAAGCGTCTGATCGGTTGGTAAGAGGTGCTCTTGTCCTTATTGCCTTTAACACGCCAATTTAATAAATATTAACAACCCTCATCATTCAGTACTGTTCAAAGGTAAGAGTTCAGCGTGCACATATATATGTATGATCGAGCAAGTGGAGAAACTTTAACAAAAAAGTGAGTTAGATTACATGTTTAATAATCAATTGCATGCACATCCATATCGGCTGTAATTATTCATGCTGCAGGAGGTTGGGCTCAGTTATAAATAGATACCAAGGGGCAGTGTGAGTACTGAGACTGAGAAGGGAGTAGAGCTAGTAGGGTTTGTAGGGAGAGAGGAGCGAAGGCCAGGTCCCTCTCAATACTGCTCCCACTCTAAACAAATAAAAAAAGCCACTGCTAGCAACTGATTCCCCAAAGCCAAAGAAACTCGTCTTCTACCAGTCACAGATACCAAGACCCCTTTGCCTCTTACCTGCTTAGAATATTATGTATATGAACACATTAAATGAAAAAGGAGAGGAGGAGCAAAGAGAGGGACTGGAGAGCGAGAAAGAGACGGCTGGGCAGGGAGAAAACTGATAGAGAACTTTCAATGTCTCTCTCTCCCTTCTCTTTCCACTACCCTCACTTTAAAAACAAAGCCAAAGCCTTCTTTAGAGTGCAGTAGCACTAGCAAACTGCAGTTTTTTTTCCTCTCAACAAAACGCCACGCCCTTCTCCTCCCCTATTAATTCCCCATTCTGTCACTTTGGTTTGCCTTCGACTACTTTCTTCTTGAGTGCAATACCATGTAAAATGCTTTCCTCGAGATTTCATTTCTCACATGAAAACCCTTCTCCTATGTATATCTTCATGCTGCTTGCTTAATCGCAGGAGGCCAGAGGGGAACTCGCTAGATCTCAACAACTTGCCTGACGATCATGGAAAACAACCAATAGAAGAAAGCTCCATGACCACTGCTGCCTCAGCTCATGATACAGCTCGTGAGTATATAACTAGCTATGTATATGTATAGATTGAATTGAAAGAATCAATAGAATTCTTTTGACAGTAAAAAGCTAGCGAAATTAATAAACGCTTTCCTAAAAAAGGTTGAGAGAAAAAAGAAAAGGAGAGTCTATATTAGATCCTTTGCAGCCATGCAGACTGATTGAAAGAGATTTGATCCTAAGTTGCAGTGTTGAAGAAAAAGAAGAGTGGGGGAAAGGATGATTCTGCAAAGGTGTATGAGTGTCGGTTTTGTTCCCTCAAGTTCTGCAAGTCACAAGCACTCGGAGGTCATATGAATCGACATCGCCAAGGCAAGATGACCACCATGTTTATATAGATGTTGTTGCACCATAATAGTTGGAGAAGCTGGTCGATGTGACAGCATTAATTCTTCTAATAATATTTTTTCCTTTCAATTTCTTCTTCACATCAACCCTGTTACACACAATTTGATAATTTTGTTAGAGAGGGAGACAGAGACTCTCAACCGTGCTCGTCAGCTAGTTTTCAACAACGAAGGCCTTTCCACCGCTTCCGTGGGGTATGCATTCTACTTTGACATAAATCCTAATTACTTTAATCTCCTTTGCTTTCATTGAGTAAATAAATATAACAGGTTGAGAGATCTTAACATTGGTGGCTTGCAAATTCCTCCTGGTGGCTTCCCACATGGAGATCCATGTATTCCTTACCGATCACCAGTCTATCCACCGAGATTGTCGACGACGACGATGCCACCGCCGAACCCTTCGCCAATGCAGCAATACTATCAACACCCACCTTCTCATCCACCTGAGGCCAACTACTACGTTGGTCACGTACAATGTCCACCGCACAACCCCAACTACGGCTCCAACTTCACTTGCTTCGGGACTCCTCTTTCACACAGCTTTCCCGTGGAAGGAAGAGATGGTGCACCTCGTAATCAAACGGAGGCAAAGAGCTGGGGATGCAGTTATGGTCATGTCCAGCACATGGACCCGTCTGTCGATCGCTTCCGGGACAACAACTTTCATGGTTAACAATTTTCTATCTTATCTGTCGAAGTTAAGTTAGGTGGACCATGTAGTACATATTCCTACTTGTGCTATGAAAAAAGCAAATGTAAGGAAGAATGATTCCCTTAGCAGTAAGTTTTGTGGTTCATATATATGTGCTTAGCTTATGTCTTAAACGTATGCTGCAACCTCTCTTAAGGTAAGTTCTTTTGTCTTATCTTTGTTGTACTACGTTTTTGTTTTCTGTATTCAATTCCTCGTGAAATGAATTTCTTGCTAAAGCAAGGATTGTCCTGTGGTTTTAACTATTTACGAAGGTCAAATCAAAAGATAACTACTTTTAGTGGCTCACTTTTTTATGATAGTATTAATTCTCTCACTATGTTTCTCTCTCTCTCTTTCTCTCTTCAATTTGGGAAAGGCTACATGGTGAGGCAGTTGCTCAGGTGAAGGCCGCTTGTTGGGACAATAGGAGGAAAAGGCCTAGAGAATGAAGGCGGCAAAGGCGGCAACATGTTTTAACCTGTGCGCTTGCCTTGCCGACTATTGTTTTTAGATTTTCGGGCATGAGTTGTCAAGGCTAATGTTCTTAGAGTTCTGGGTGCTACCTACTACTTTAATCAGTGACTTTATGCTGCACAAAAGCTTACCAATTAGGTGTTATGGGCAAAGCAGCCACCTAGCTATGAACTTGTAGCCTGACCGGCTGACCCACTGTGTGTCCATGCACCTTCATCCCCAAACTTTAGTTTCGGGAAAATTTTGAGTTACCCACTTACACCCTCCAAAGAAAGACAAATATACAAAGAACAAACAATATTGGCACACAGTTCACAGAGAAGACTAAAGCTAGAGTGAAAAGAAAAAGTTAAGGATGTGTGCTTACTGAGAGCATGCATGGGCCTTCGTCTTCTCATTATGCCTCCTTTCTGTGTTCTATGATTGGAATGCATGTGATTGCCAGACTCCAGGTTAACTCCATTGATAAATCTGGAAAGGTCCCGAGTCCGCTTTTGACTTGTAACCTGGGCTTGTTTTCTGAGAAAAACCAGTCATCATGTATGGGGCATTCATTTCAAGGAAAAAAAAAATGACAGCATGAAGTTAAATTTGTGGTTCTTCAAAGTCATTAAACAAAATCATGATTTAATTATTTTAATAAAACAAATAAGTATGGTTTCTAGATTGCAGACAAAATACTGTGAAGGGGAGGAGCAAGGTTCAACTTTGCATATTTGTTTGCATGAAACTAGTAGAAGTACAAAATTGAATGCGTGTCGTTATTAACATCTTTTTTCCTTAACAAAAAGGGGCCCCAGAAGAGGCTGTAGATTGCTAGTTACTCATCACTTTTGTCTTCTTTGGTGCACAATCGTTTTCACATTTTGTTGGTATTAGGGTTACTCCAAGATCCTATACATTGTTCAGTGAATATGAACTCACTTTGCCAAGCAAATGTGTGTATATACTACAGCTAGAATATGACTTGTTTAATGATTGTTTAATGATTCAGTTGTATGGATATGACTTGGCATACACCTAATATGAGATCATGGCGTGTAACTTCTTAATTAATGTTACATTTACTTTCTTTAAAATAACTACTCCACCTCCATCCTCATATATATGGTTATGTCATATGGTAGCAGGAAGATGATGCCCACATAATTAAAGACGTAAATTCAATACTACCTTTCAGTTTATGAGCCATAAATATGCGTTTCTTAGGGAAGAATAATAATAATTGTATTCTGGGAAGACTAAGGCTGGATATATGTAAAGCAAGATAAAGAAAATAAAAGTGTAAGAAAGATATTCCTCACCGAAGAAGTCAGAAAATTTTTATAGACAGGTGCTTGTCTCCCCTACCAATCAGTTAAAATAGGAAATTAGGGGGTGGAAATTATAAGATGTCGATCAATACATTAAAATCACCCAGATAATTATTATTATAATGCAAACTCCAGTTAATCTAACTAAGCATGCGTATGGTGCAAGTTCAGCCAGAAAACTGATCAAGAAATAGTAAGTACTTAAAAAAAATAGCTTTTGTTTTCGATGCAGTACATACTGAATAGTTAACTACTAGTAAGAAAATGATAGAAAATTAACGACAAAGAATGACAAATAGGCCAGCCTATAGTGAAAGAAAACTGGGAGATTCAAAACGTACATATACGAACCATTAAATGCAGCTTGGGCTATGACTTTTCTCTTGACCTGGGCCACTTTTCAGCCTAATGTATGATACTTTCGCAGCCTATACACATCTAGGAGGTCCCCTCATGTCAAGTAATGGTCCTATTATGAATCATACCTATATCTTAATTGAACAAAACGATTAGAAAACTAAACCTGCGATTTGAGATATATAATTTGTCTTGGCTTACAGATTTAAAGCACCTAAACAACTTGAAGATAGTTGTGGCATCGTTTTTTCCCCTAGATAAATAACACAAGAAAAAATTCCTGCAACCATTTAGAAAATTATAATGGAGCTTAAGGATTTAATTCAACAAAGGTCTAAATAGCAAAGAGAAAAAGGTGGAAAACAATTCAAATATCAACAAGATAAAGTTAGGAGGCACTGATAAAAGTTAGACTTATCCTTTCGGCCTACTAATATAGCTGTAGCCTAAATCAGATGGATTTATTTTATTCATCACAGCACCTAGTTTTGCACCAGTCCTTACAAGCAGCAAGTTAATTAATGCTTTTGCATCTGCTACAAGAAATTACGTATCAGAAGAAAATTAATTTGTATGACTACCTAGTCATGGTAAATTTCTTTAATGAATACATAAATTTTACCTCCTGTAAGTTCCTACTGAGTTACAGACAGAAGAAGACCTTTAATTGGAGTTCAGTAGTTTCCGGTTCTTCACAAGGAGTTCCACTCCATATGCATGCCTTTTCTCTGTGGTCTCCACTCCATGAAGGGAACTGGGGCTATTTTCCGCAGCTCCCTGCACATCTGATCTATATTTGAGCCCTGTGGAACAATTGATACCTATA
>JBAMIB010370071.1:0-10862 GCA_037177415.1 Kaempferia rotunda | reverse complement strand
TTGGAAATGATATCCCTACACTACAATCTGTGAAGACATTGCTTGGCATTTATTTTTCAATTAAAAACTTAGGTGAAGCAGCCTAAATTTTAGGTATCAAGATTTATAGAGATAGATCTCGGAAATTGCTTGGCCTAAGTCAAAGTACATATATTCACAAGGTGCTTAATCATTTTGCCATACAGAATTCTAAGATGGGATTCTTGCCAATGTCACATGGTGTGAGTCTTTCGAAGACTCAATTCTCTTCTTCTATGGATGAAAGGGAAAGCATGGATCAGATTCCTTATGCATCTACTATAGGGTCTATAATGTACGTCATGCTTTGTACTCGCCCTGATGTCTTGTATACATTGACCATGACGAGCAGATATTAGTCAGATCGAGATGAAGGCCACCAGATAGTATTCAAGAATATTCTTAAGTACTTGAGAAGAACGAAAGACTATTTCTTGATATTTGGAGGTGATGTGGAGCTCGCTATAAAGGGTTTACAGTGATGTGTGATTGAGGATATACAGAGTATTGATCGATACTAACATTGCGGATCCTTTGACCAAGGCTTCGGCATAGAGAAAGCATGATGGTCACACTAGTTCACTAGGGATTAGATATTTCAATGATTGACATTAGTGTTAGGGGAGATTGTTAGTATTAGCCCTTAGTACCAGTTATGAGATGATTAACAAGGACATCTTTTGTATCATATTTTTCAGTTAATAAAAGGCAATAATTTGTTATTATATTTATTTCAGTTCAGTGTCGAATGAATAAGTATAATAATGTCCTACGGTAGTAGGTCATAATCTACAACATATCAATTGGTTGAATTGATAGTGAGAAGTTGTAGAGGACACTACTCTTAACTATTCTTAGTCAAGCATTAATATACAAGGATAATATTAATGCATTGAGACTAGCATGTAGGTCAATGGATGATTTAATCTCAAAAGTCATGTATATGAGATAACAGATTGACACATGAGTATAGATGAGAGAATATGTACTGAATAACCTGCCATGAGAGCGTTTCATGAATCGCTATATGAGTGTCATAAACATTCTCATAGTGACTATTCATATGAATAGTCCTTAGACCTGAAGTCACTACTGTTTCCTACATAAGGAGTTGTGTACTTTGATATCTGCAAACCTCACCCGTAACAGGGTGGACTATAAAGTCGATTACTGGGTATAAAATAAGTTATGCAGAGGGATGTGAGTGATGCAGATGAGATCTATCCCTTCCATATGACAGAAGTGATATCTGTGGGCTCCTTGATTAAGTAGGACACAAAATGCATGACCATGCTCAAATTAGTCAATATAAGATATTGAGCTTATTTGATTGAGTGTGTCTACTTACGGATCAAGAAACACTAACATTGATAAGAGGATGACACGGTCTATGCCTCATTAATCAATCTAGATATCAACGATAGAAGGACTGAGTCATACAAGAAAATAGACATGGAAAGGTTATGTCGGATCTTGACATTCTCGTCACTTGGGTAGCAATGATGCATTGCTAGATGTCATTCATTGCTTATGTCTCTATAATGATTTTAGAGATATTGCTAACATTACGAGAACCTATTGGGTCACACACAAAAAAAACATATTGATTTGGAGATGTATTGATTTTAGTTTGACTAAAATACTTGTAATAATTGACACTAGTGCTATTGGGAGATTGTTAATATTAGCCCTAAGAGTCAATTATGAGATAATTAGGCTTATTTGTTTAATAGTTTCAGATTGACTTATTGGGTTAATGGTTAATCCAATATGCTAAAATTCAACCCATTAAATATAATTAATCGAGATTAATAAGTTCTTATGATTAATTATTGGATGTAATCTAATTCCAATAGAGTCATTGAGTTAGACTCAATTGAGTCCAACATTAGATTGAGTTCAATTTGAATTAGACTAATTGTATCAATTTGGATTGATGTGAGTTAGATTCATTGAGTCACATGGTGAGTTACACTCATCATGAACTTGAATTTATCATGGAAGATGAATGACCAATTTTGACTTGGTTAAATGAAAGATAAATGGTCAATTTTGACTTGGTCATGAGGAGGAAGACAAAGAGTCATATATTGAATTAATGACTTTTAATGTCAACTGATTAGATGAGTACAAAAGGAGTTTTATATTTATTTATTTTTCATTAAGTGCTTTGCTTCTTTCTTAATCTTCTTCTTCCTCTCCTCTTCTTGGCCGAAACATACATTGTGGCTAGCACCACAATTTTATTTTTCCTCTCCAAACCTTTGTTCGTGTGGATACAATAGAGGTGCGAACGTTTGATCGTACTAAGATCCGAGAAGCTAAAGAAGGTTGCTGTCGAGCTTGCAAAGGGCATGCAACAAAGGTATAAAGATTCATTCTATGTGATAGAGTAGGAACAAAACTTGTATATGAGTTTTCTTCACATGGATCCTTTGAAAGGATTAGAATTTTTTGTGTTTTCCGCTGCGCTTTTCGCGTGTTTAGCGATCTAGTTCCTAACATTCTCTTCTTTCTTGCACTCGCACTCTTTCTCTAGTTCAACACAACCAACCTCTGATTGTCTAGATAATTCGCTGTGCGAAGTTAATTAATCCTTAATCCAATAATTCTTGTAGGATCGACATTTATAAATATTATTACTTGATGACGACCGTGCGCTTGTGGTTTATTCACATCACTGAGTCCACACCTCAATGGAGATGCTTGCTTAAGATGTCAAAGTATAAGTCTCTTTGACCAAGGTGACTTGAATACCTCAAGTTGAAGGAAATTTGCACTCGATCTGTAGTAATGTCTTTATAGACATATATATGTAGAGAATCATAAGAAGTCTTACAGCAAGTAACTCCAATGAACTAGTTATTATAACTAGCATCGATGTTTAACTCTTAACATCCCAATGCCTCTAACTAGTGAGTAACAACTGCTTCGTTAGACCAAAGAGTATAACTCATGCTAGTCTCACTGAATTGATGATATTCGAATACATCAATTCATTAATTAGGGAATGTTTCAATACTTTCATAATTACACATGTAGAGACACTCACTAGTTGTTATCCAATCACAAGTTATCTCATACTATGAATCATATTGCGGACATTCAGTAAGTGAGTTTAAAACCATTCAAACACATAAACAATGCACACTTAAATAGTGAATTTTTATCTATTGAAATAAATAGTATAAACTATAAGGTGATTGCCGTATGACACCTCTCAAATATAACAATCGAGCTATTGAGTTGGCCAAGCTATCGAGAAGGTAAATTTTTTGAGCAAGCCAAGTTGTTGAACTGACTAAGTTATTGAGTTGCGAGTTAACTGAGTTACTGAACTACCGAGTTGACAGAGTTATTGAGCTTTCGAGCATGCCAAGTTGTAGAGTAGGCAAAGCTGCAGAGCATACCATGATATCTAGTATAAGTATGTTTCAAACAATCTCTCTTTTAAAAAAATCTTAGTAATTACCATATACGATTAACTCAAATTTTAGTTATATGTCATGGTTTCAGTAATTAGGATAATTGCAGAGTTGATGTGATATTAGTTATAGATCTATATATTCAGGTGCTTTGGTCTAAGCAACAAATGAATTAGATTCCAATGATTAATTACTCTGAATCGATATAATGGTCCTATTTAAAAATAATAATAACTTTATTTTTTTACTCATAATAAGAAGTAATTTCATATTGATAGTTCATGGTCTATAATATACCTATTCAGATATACTTTTAATGAAGAATGTCTGGGTTATTACAGAATTTTGCTAAAAGTATTATCAGATTGCATACAGTTTTTAAACGATTACTTGGTAGAAAAATGAAGTTAGAGCTTGTGGCAATCGTAGTTAATTACATGACAAAAATGAAATATATATATTCAAAAATAATAATAAACTCATATCAATTTGTTGTAGTATTAAGAACTATAAGTATTTTTACTTAGCTATTTATTCATTACTTGACACAAGTGGTTAGCCCGGAGGAACAAGGGAAAGTATAGATAAAAAGAAATGGAAGGAGAAGTGATGAATAATTTTTTTTTTAAAAAAAAACCTAATGGGAATGGACAACGTAACAAAATTATCTTTGTTGCCCTCGTTGCTTGCATAAATGTGATACTATCATCGGCTCTACAGCCATGCACCTTCCCTCACACATATCACTTTCACGGATCCAATGTCATTTGCACCACTCGATCCTCCACTTGCTCACACCTTTCATAGTGCTTTAGTCTTTCCATGACCTTCATTTGATCTTCGTTGCTTGCGTTAGTGCCGCTTCATACCTACACGTTTTCGCCCAAGGGATTTTGCTTCATTAGAACCTAAATTGACAAGGAGTGAATGTTTCAACCCGCTTAATTGTTGACGTTGAACTGTTCTTATGGAAGTACGTAGTAATAAAAATAATGAAACATGTTGAACTATTTTGATAGGTGCCTATTGAGTTGAATTTTTTTTTTTTTTCTATATTTTATTTGGTAGGTGAAAGACAAGTTGGTAGGGAGATATGTCAGACGGAGCCAAATCAAATTAGATAATTATCAAAATTCTAAATATCTTTATAGAAACAACTGAACAGAAAATACATTAAGCCACCAACCTAGACACTTTGATAAATAAATTAAGAATAATATAGTCATAGATATGCACAATATGATCACATAATTCAAGTTGACACTTGATAAATAAATTAATTCAAGAAATGTTAATTAACTTTATTTATGCTAAGTTGAACAATTCTAGATGGAGACCTACTTGAAAAAAAGTACAGTAAGGAATTTTTAACCCACGATCTTATCCGCATTTGACAGCAAGCTGCACACGTTACAGTGAAAATAGATAATAGACTTTTAATAGTATATGAAATAGTAAGTAGATAATTATCGAAATAGATATAAGTAAAGTAAAAAAATTCAATTTATGACACAGAATAAAATAGTGACATCTTTTAGGTGTGATGAGAGGAATAGGAGAAATAAAAAGAAAACTTAAACAAAGAAAGTAAGAGAAATCACTAATTATTAAAAAGGACAATAAATTTTATTAATAATTGAAAGATAATTTCTCATGCAACAAAATACATTTTTATATAGACCTTAGACCCTAAGACTAAAAAAAATCCTTAAATATGGACATAAATTCTAATCATATAAAAAAAGAAAAGAGACTTTTTTTTCTCATAAAAGTAATTTTATTAATAGACATCAAAATTAATAAATCAGGATGCTAATATAGAAAATCAATAACCCCTAAATACCAGACATACCAAATTAATCTGAAATACTATAAAATCATACATTACTAAAAATAGTTTAAGGTCTATTGAAGCTATAACATGTTAAACTTCAAGGGGTTATATTGGTCAGGACGCTGATATAGAAAATCAATGACCCCTAAATACCAGACATACCAAATTAATTTGAAATGCTATAAAATCAGACATTACAAAAAATAGTTTAAGGCATGTTAAAGCTCCTGATAAAGTTTAAGGGGTCATGTTGGATTGGTCCTGTATTAGTCACTCCAGGTTGAAAAGAATTCACCCTCGAGTTCACAACATTCACCAAGTGAGGAGTCAAGTGCTTTACATTGAAGAAATCATATGTCTTCAAATGACTAGGAAGGCGTAATTTGTAGGCTTTATCATTGATCTTCTGCAGTATCTCAAACGGTTCAATCTTCTGTTCCTTTAGTTTATTATACTTACCAACAGGAAAACGATCCTGAATTAAAACAACCCAGACAAAATCTTCAACCTCAAAGACTACTTGACAATGATGACTGTCAACCTGAGCTTTGTATTTGGTATTGCTACTAAGGATTGCCAACTTCACCAGCTCATGATTGTCTCAAAGATGCTTTGTCATCTCATCTGCTTTAGGATTGAATCGTCCCACACAAGGAATAGGAGCTAAGTCCAGAACCCCAGATGAGTTTCGTCCATAGACAATCTCCAAAGGACATGATCTCGTTGTCCAGTTTCTTAATCGATTGTAGGCAAATTATGCTTAAGGTAATGTCAAATCCCACTGCTTCAGCTTAGTACCTGTCAAACACCTTAGAAGATTGCCCAAGCTTCAATTCACCACCTCGGTTTGTCCATCCGTCTGGGATGGTAGGCACTACTAAAGTTTAATTGCGTCCTTAATTTTGATCGTAAACTTTTCTAGAAATTATTGATGAATTTTGTATCGCGGCCTAAAATCATGAATAGAAGAACACCATGCAAACACAGAATCTCCTTGAGATAAATATGGGCAATCTAGGTATCATCCATAGTCTTTCTGCAGGCTATAAAATATATCATCTTGGAAAACCTGTCAAGCACAACAAGAATAGAGTCGGTTCCTCATTGGGTGTAAGGTAGTCCCAATATGAAATCCATATTGATGTCTAGCCAAGGAACTTCTAGAACATGTAAGGGAGTATATAAGCCAGCATTATTGAGAACCCCTTTACATCATTCGCAAACAGAACATCGATCTGCATAGTGAGCCATGTCATTGGTCAACTTGGGCCAACAAAAATCGACAGAGATGAGGGCCAATGTCTTATCACGTCAGAAGTGTCCCTCATTATGAAACTCTCTCATGATCTACTACCTCAAAGAGCAATCTGAAATGCATAACTGCAACCCACAAAATAGATAACCATTATGTAAAATAAAATCATGTCAATGACTATCTTATACCTCCTAGAATATCCTACTCAATGATGGATCAGCTGCATACATATTTGAAAAAATCGCATAGCCTGCAACTCTCATGCTCAGGGTGGAGAGTAATGAAGAACGACGACTCAGTGCATCTACAACATGATTTAGACTTCTAGATTTATGTCTAAGAGAAAAGGTAAACTTCTGTAGGTAAGCCAGCCAATTACCATGGCGTGTGTTTAGCTTGTGTTGACTATTGATGTACTTTAATGCTTCATGATCCATAAACAGGATGAATTCCTTCTACACCAGGTAGTGATGTCAATGCTTCAAGGATTGAACAATGGCATAGAACTCCAGATCATAGGTAGAATAGTTCTTCTTGGATCAAGATAGCTTTTCACTGAAGAAATCAATTGAGTGTCGAGACTGACTCAGAAAACCTCCTATACCAGTACCAGATGCATCATAATTAACCTCGAACATTCTGTCAAAATTAGGAATTGCAAAAATTGGTGCTTCGATCATCTTTTTGACTAGTTGATATTTAGCCTCCACTTCTATAGACCACTCCAAGATTGTGTCTATCTTCACTTGATCAACGTGCACACCATCAGTAGAAACAATAAAGCCAAGAAAGGCTATTATGTGGTAAAGAAAGAACACTTCTTTCTATTGACAAATAAGCACTTTGTCTTCAATTTTTCAAAAATAGCATTGAGGTGATTGAAGTGTGAGGGCCACGTCAGACTGTAGACCAGAATATCATTGAAATAAATCACCATAAACTTTCCCATAAAATCCGCACGATCTGATGTATAAACTGTATGAAGGTGATGGGAGCATTGGATAGTCCAAAAGGCATGACCATCCATTTATAAATTCCATGTTGTGTCTTGAACGTCGTCTTCCGTTCATCTCCCGACTTTATTCTGATCTGGTGATATCCTCTTTTAAGATCAATTTTTGACAAGACTTTAGAACCAGATAGTTTATCCAATATGTTGTCCAAGCAATGAATTGGAAACCTGTTCTCCACTATAATCTTGTTGATGGTTCGGCTATGGACGTGCATACTCCACAAGTCATCCTTCTTAAGCACTAGAAGGACAAGAATGACATATGGGCTCATGCTTTCGCGGATATAACCCTTATCCACCAACTCCATCACCTGATGTTGTAATTCTTCAGCATCCTTAGGACTAAGGCAGTATACTAGTCGATTTGGCAAACTTGTCCCTAGAACAAGATCAACCTGATGTTTGATTTCCCACATAGGTAGTAGTCCAGAAGGATGATCCCCTGGCATCAACTCATCAAAATATGCTAGTAGCTGTTGCACGTCAGCTGGTAGCTCTTGTTGGCGCAGTTAGAACCAATAATTGAACCTATGTTTGGATGAATGATAAACAGTTAAAGTTAGATGTTTTGTGATCTAATGAGTTTCACCAAGTGTGCAGGATTTGATCTTGATGGGTCTAAGAGACTAGACACCAGGCTGATGTCCAGCTAGGTTGATAGCTAGCATGAAGTCCAGGTTGGTTGAGACCAGGAAGAAGGAAGTCCAGCTGGGTTGGCAAGTGACCGAAGTCCATATTGGTTGAGATTTGGCAAGAAGTCCTGGTGGGTCAAGGGATTTGATCAAGGGAATATGCAATTGGTAAGTGAAGGTAAGTCACTGGAGGAACGAACCAATGAGGGCACGTTCCCGATCTAGGGGACAGTAAGCGCCGATCCAACTTAGGACCATTTAGGAAACCTAAGTTGAGACCTTGACTAGATTCTATTCTTGGAAAGACAAAATCTAAGTCATACTACTTATCACTACAATAATTATACTTGTGCTAACTCTATTTTGCAGGAAATATTAATTTTATACAGTACTAACCCTGTGTTGCAGGAAACAAGCCAAACTATAGTAAATGAGCCTTAGGGCACCCGGACCAGGTTCGGGCGCCCGGGAAGGGTTTTTTCCTGGAGGTGCCTAATTGAGCTGGGACGCGATCGTTGGCTGGGCTACGTCAGCATCCAGGGCGCCCAGATCATGTCCGGGCACTCGAAGGTGGATAAAACTTCAGGGATGAAGTTTTGACGAGGGTGTGTCACATCAGTGACATTGGGGGCGCCTGGACCAGGTCCAGGTGCCCGGAGATGTAGTATAAAAGAAGATTTGACCAAGAGCTTCTACACAACAATTCAAACAAGTTTCGCTCCTGTGCTCTGCATTGAAAATGACTCTGCGGTGCCGAAAAGTTACTCCGACAATCCACGCGCAATCTTCTTCAATCCTCATTTTGTCGATATTATACTATTTTTGTTTTATTTACTTTATTGCATAAGAAAAGTGTAGGTTGTTACACTTATCCTAGTTTTTACTATCTGTATTCGATTCTCTCTTCCAGCGATTTCAAAAGAGATTTTTAGCGGACTGCCAAAGGAAAGCACTCAGTGAGTGCAAGGCTTTGAGTAGGAGTCGTCAAAGGCTCCGAACGAAGTAAATCCTTTGCATCTTTGTGCTTGTGTTTTTTGTGTCTTATCTTTGCGCTACGCACTTTGTTTTTAAAAGAGTTCGAAAGAAAAGTTTTTAAAAGTCACCCCCCCCTCACGTGTCATCGATCTTACAAGTGGTATCAGAGTAGGTACGCTCTGAATTAGTGCAACCACCAATCAAGCACGGGGGATTAATTCTTTTCTTCTTGTTGATTTTTTCATTCTTTCAGTTTTAAGTTTTTTAAATTAGGTCAAAATCGGTGCATTGAACTTTTCTGATTTATTTTCTCATTCGGAGTGTTTTTCTCGAAGTTGGTGCAACACCACTCAAGTCGAACTATTTTCTATATATCTCCCGTACTGCTAATCCCAAGACCCAGTCTTGGAAATTCTTTTTATCATTTTCTATTACAGAACTAATGGCCCAATCAGAAGGATATTGCACTGCTCGCCCTCCACTCTTCACCGGGGATGATTTCTCGTATTGAAAGAAGAGAATGAAGGTCTCTCTGAAGACAGATATCAACCAATGGCTTTCCATCCAACGATGCTACACAACCCTGGTAGACTACTCAAGAAGACTACTAGAACCGGAGGAATGGAACCCGGAGTAGAAGAAAAAAGCGCAAACTGACAATAAAGCGCTAAACACTATCCAATGTGGACTAACAAAAGAGGAAATGAATAGAGTTGGACCATTCGACACTGCAAAGGAGTTGTGGGACAAGCTGATCAAACTGCACGAGGGAACCAACGATGCAAAGGTAACAAAATGAGACCTCTTGTTAAATTCATTATTTAATATTAAAATGCAGGACAAAGAAACAGCTACTCAGCTTCATGCAAGGATCAAGGACATCCTCAATGGACTCCACCGAATCGGTCATCAACTAGAGAATGGGGATCTAATAAGGTACACACTTAATGTCTTTCCTCAAAATGCTTTGTGGGCATCGATAGTTAATGCATACAAAGTTTCGAAGAATTTATCAAAATTGAATTTAGATGAATTATTCGGTGAGTTAGAACTTCATGAACAAATTAACTCAAAATAGTCTAAGAAAGGTATGACATTTCTTGCAGGTACCTCCAAAGAAGCAAAATACAAATCCAAGCCTGAACTAGAGAATGAAATTGACTCATATTTAGATGTTGATGAAGAACAACTAGTGAACTGGTAAGAAAGATGTTCACCAAAAGGAAGACGAACTTCACAAAGAACAACCTGCAGAAAATGATCAAGTTAGCAGCTAGCGACTCCAAACCAAACATTACTTGTTTTGGATGCAACAAGAAGGGGCATTTCAAGCATAAATGTCCAAACCAGAAGGAAAACAAATCCAAGATATGGTAGAAGAAGGTCCTACAAGCTACTTGGGATGAGTCCTCATCAGATGAGTTAGATGCTAGAGGACAAAGACAAACCAACTATCTTGTGCTGATGGAAACTGGACTAGAATCAGAAGTTGACTCTGATCAATAAGACGAGTCTGAACACGAGTCAAGCCATGAGTCCGCACTCGGTTCTGAAGGTTCCACTGAGGTACAGGAAATTTTTTGCAAGAAATTTTTCAGAATAATTTCGTGTTTACATAGAAAGTTATCTGAATCTGAAAATCAAGTAGATCTGCTTAGTCAAGAAAATGTAGAACTTAAACTCCAACTCAATTCCAACCCTAAAGTTGATT
>JBAMIB010369748.1:0-10866 GCA_037177415.1 Kaempferia rotunda | reverse complement strand
GTACTCGGGAGTTGTAGTGCCCGAGGTGTACTCGGGACTTGTAGTGCCCGAGGTGTATTCGAGACTTCTATCGCCCGAGGTGTACTCGGGACCTACTATGCCCGAGGTGTAATCGGGACCTACTATGCCCGAGGTGTAATTGGGGCTTACTGTGCCCGAGATGTACTCGGGACTTTACTCACGTGGAAATTTCGTCAGATGTCCTTCTCCATATAATATCCGGATCAAATATTTACTTTTTTTTCGTTGTTTTTGGAAAAATATGTTGTTGTGCTTTAAACCTTAATAATTATGATGACATTTGGGATGAAGATAAAAAGAACATGCAGATAAACCCAACCTCAGAGGTCAAAAGATAAACTAACTCCGGATATAGTGAAAAACATTGTAAAGAGTCCCCTTTTACCATAATAATATTCATAAATTTGTGTTAAAGAATTTTCGTTAAAGCACTTTAAATAGTAATAAAAAAAGTCAGAATTTAAATTTAAATTATAAACTTATTTTTGAATATGTATAAATTATATTTTAAATTTATTTGATATATAAGTTGAAAGATCATCTATTTTAACGAGGACAGATCGTGTAATGATGCCATTTATATTCCCAATTAGATATAATTGAAGGAAGAGGAGGACATGAATATTCACGGACACTCTCCCAACTTATCACATGATGTTTTTTTTTACCTTCTAAGCATGGACACCAAGAAGGAGATTGCATATGCATTCATTTTCATAACTTAAATTTTTAAGTCAAGTAAACTCAAATATAATTAAATGGAAAATTGTAAAGATTATTTTAACTATCAGAGTAAAAATAATATCATTCATCCTAAACGTTTAGTATCATCAATATTATAATAAAGTACTGATAGATAAATTATAAAGGATATTTTATCCTGCCATAGTAATTTTTTACATGGAACCTAATAAAATATTTTATATATATTAAAAATTAATCTTAAAATTTATTAAAGTAAATATTTATGTAAATACCAACTGCACCAATTGGCAAAGATTATTTTAACTATGATACTTATAAAAAAATATTAAAAAAATAATGTATAATGTCCATATTGATTGAATTCTAATTGATTTATAAATCGTCCACCTTTCTCAACATGCTGAATTTGCTTAAATCATTATACTTGAAGAAATAGACTAATTTACTTAGACTATATTATTTGTTAAAAAAATAAAATAAATAGTGTGCGAATGGAAATTCAGAATTATCATCTTAAAAAAATTAATAGAAAAAAATATTAGGATTACCAAGTGTTTGCCCAAAAAAATATTATTCATCATCTTCAAATCTGATTCAATCAATTCTAAGATATTATTTATTTATTGTCATCTAATGAATTAGGCTCCTCTTATTCAAACTCAACACATCAATTCTTGTATATATCTTCCAAAATGTATTTAATTTCTATCCAAATAGAAAAGTCCAAAAATTGAAATAAATGTTGCCCACTCTTGACCTTCAACAAGAGTAAACAATATATGCACTTCCATTCTCTCTCTCTCCCTCCCCCATATCCATCCCAAGCATGACTAATGTTATCATCATGACACCAAATGAAAATTGAAATTTCCAAACAACTTTGAGGACCACATACTTTCTTCATCCTCCAAAACTTTAAATTTATATTCTAGCCCTTACCTTACTTGTCCCTTTAATTACTTGCCAATTAATGAATAATATAGTTAACTTGTACACACCTAGTGAGGTTTCTATATGTAAGGGAATACTACCTTTTCACCCTTTTAAAAATTCCAAACTAAATACTTGCCCACACATCCCTATACATTTTTAATATTTCATGCATGCCACTAAAACTTCCTAACATGCCTAAGTTAGCCATTTCAAGTTCATGGAGCTAAGCCTAAAAGTTTATCAGTGCCAACTAAAGTGTATCTTATGGTCAACTAATATGTATTTATCTTTCAACATGTCATTTGATCAATGATAAACAACTATATAAAAAGTTTTTTTTTAAAAAAAATTATTGTTTCGAATGATATGTTTGCAATATTTCCTATACATTAAAATTATATTAAAAAATAATAATATTTTATACTTTTCAAACGGTAGTAAAAGTTAATTACACTTATTCAAGTAGTAAATTATAATGTTGAATGTGGGATGGCCGGTCTGATGATATAAAAGTCTTATATCGACTGTTAGGGTTAATTAGGAAAGTGTACATGAACGCACATCTTAAAAGTCATCATTCTATGTTCCTTATCTATTAAAGAAAAAAAATTTTAATAATACATTGTAACATAATCTTAAATTTTAAATTCATAACTTATAACAACAGGGCCTAACCATCACATCTTTGCTCTGAGAAATTCTTTTAAGACCCAAATCACAGGGAGGAGATTGTCATAGTAGACAAATTAATAAACAAAGTACAGAAGAACGAGCCGAAGCAAAGAGAAGGAAAGCCTCCTCTCACCTATTCATCTCCTCTCCTTTTCAATTTTGATCAACCAGTGGAGTCTTCCCTTCCATTGGATTTGGCCACTCTCACCATCCAACCCTGCAAAATTCCTCCTTTTTGCCTCTCCATTCCTCCACTCGCTCTCTCTCTCCAGTCTCCACCTCTTTCCTCTTGCTTTCCTCCTTTCGTCTCCCTCTTCCCGTGGTCTGCTTGGACTAGAAACGAGAATTCTACAGTTTTTTGTTGAAAAGAGGGCTGTTCTTGCTACTTTGTTTTGTGCCCTTTGGGACTGCTGGAACATAGCAAAGATTAAAAAAAAAATTCTTCCAATTTTAGCGCAATTTTGCACATAAAAAAAAAATTAGATCTTTAATTTTATTTTTTCGGCTTGTTTGTTTTACGTTGATTTCTATTGGGATTATTAGAAGAGGAAGAGGGAAGGATTGGTACAAATGGTAAAGGAAGGACCTTGCCGTCATTGTGGAGTTACAAGTGAGTTCCTTTGCACGTTTGTGAGCGATTCTGGATCTTCGACTTGCTTCCCTGATTTAGTTCTTCCATTTTTTTTTTTTTTTGTTAATTTTATGTTGATTTGCTTTCTTGAAATTAACAGATAATTTGATGCACAGTAATGGAAATATGTTTTCTGTATTATGTTCTTAGTGTTCTCATCAGTTCCCCCAAATAGCTGGTTACTTGCCTTCAGATTTCATTGCCGAAACATTCTGAATGCATTGTGGAATTAAACGTGTGCT
This sequence comes from Kaempferia rotunda, assembly GCA_037177415.1. Taxonomy (NCBI): domain Eukaryota; kingdom Viridiplantae; phylum Streptophyta; class Magnoliopsida; order Zingiberales; family Zingiberaceae; genus Kaempferia; species Kaempferia rotunda. The sequence goes on along the minus strand of JBAMIB010369748.1, from coordinate 7,662 downwards.
GGAATTGCTGGGTTAATGTTTGTTTCTTGTCTTCTGTTGCTCAGTTTGCATATCTTCTATGTTTGTGCTTTTCTTAGTTGGGGGAATCATCCTGTACAATTAATCAAGTCTAATTGAATTGTGTTCTTCATTCCATTAGGTTCAGCTCCTAATAATGTTTTGAAATTCCCAAGCGACTTAAACTATTGCGAGTAGTTTGTTGGAAGCATAATAACCTCTCAGCAATGAATCAAGAGGCAATTCCACACTATGCTTTAGAGAAATTCCTGTGGTATACAATTGTATCAGATAGAAAATTTTCGTTGCCTTATCCCTGGTCCATAGTCAGTAAAAAGAGAAGACAGCCATTGCTTGGAGATTGACTGATAATTTTTGCTTATCACTCCATAATTCGTACTTAATATTCAGTTACATGACACTGAATTCATTCTTCAGCAGCAAAATAGGAACTGGAGCTTTCTAAAATGCATTTTGTTCTACATTGCAAATTCTGGTGCATCTTAAAATGCAATTTTCAGTATGATTTTGTCTCTAACTCAAAACTTTGAGATAATGTATTAGTGACAAGGAAACTTGTCGGTACTTCGTATGAAGAGTTTCTTCTTGACTAGGCAATGGAAGAGTCCTCGCAAGGAGTTGAAGTCTTTATTGGTTTACACTGTTGTGTCCTAATCCACATTCATCTTCAAACTGTTTTTTGATGTGATATCCTCTAGCAACATGTCTGTACCTTGAAGCCCATCTACTTGGGGATTTCTGTTCTTCTGTTCTGTCACTAAGAATATTTAGGAATGATAATGCTCTATCCTATTGTGATCACTTATTGTGATTCTTGCATACAAGCAAGCACTTGTTTCAAGTAGAAAATGATGCCCATGATCTATTTCACTTTGACCTTGTTGACTTGTTCATTTAGAACTTTGAAATTATGAACCTCCTTTATTAATGTCCATGCATACATAGACAACCTTATTCAAAACTTCAAGTTCTTCTATACAATTCTGCAGTAGGCCTTTGATAGGAATGCCATCCATGGTGAGGAAAGAGTTATATAAAGGGTTTATCATGTAATATCATCATTTTATTTAAATCATGGAACTAATAGGCAATAATACTACATCCTGCTGCTTGCAGAAATGTTTAAATTTTCAGAGTACACTATGCTTTATAGTTCATAGTTCCTTATAAAGCTACTCCACAACTTATGTACTTTTTTGTTGAAAATCATTGTTTTTTCATTGTTAGCATAATTCTGTAATGTTGATTTCAACTCATATGAATGTTACTTATGTCTTCTTTGTTTCTTGTGCCTGAGTTAGAGGCAGGATATTGGTTTTACTTAGTTATGATCTAGATTTGTGCTAGTAATCTCTTTCATTATATAAACTAGTATAATTATGCTTTTCTTTACTGAACCTTAATGCGAAATAGGTACCCCTCTTTGGCGAAACGGACCACCTGAAAAGCCAATTTTATGCAATGCATGCGGTTCCAGGTGGAGAACCAAGGGTTCATTGACAAACTATGTGCCATTGCATGCTCGAGAAGCATTCATTGTAAGTGAAGTAAAAGTCCCCTCCAAAATAACTATATTCTTCAAAGAGAAGAAGCTGCAAAAGAAAAAGGAAGGCAATTATATTTTGGAAGATGATCGCGAAGTGCAGTATCTTGACCAGTATTGTCACAAGATTACCGAGGGAGATACAAGCAATCGATCTAGTTCTGGGTCAGCCATTTCGGGTTCTGATAGTTGTGTAAATTTTGGCATAAATGATGCAAGTGAAATTACAGGTAATCATCCTCTTTCGTTTTCTTCTTAAATCGAAGGTGTTAGGTTATGATATTCACTTCAGAGGGCATGAATAGAGAATCTAAGTCCTTTTCTAACTACTTAAGCATTTCGGCCAATGATAGTTCCTTCCGGTCTGACATGGTAATAGAGCATGGGTTATGTGTTCAAAAACTTCTATTGACTAGATTTTGGAATTCCTTGTAGTCCTATTAATGATTCTACTCTTTGCTATATGGTTTTTCCTGCTAAGTTCTATTAATGATTATGATCTTACTTTCAAGTTTGGAACATTTAACAGCTCAATGATCAATACTAGCTTTCTTAGCCTTGATAAGTTTTCTCCTATTCTTTCTGGTAGTGTTTTGTGAGGTATATGTAAAGACCAAAATGTCCTAATCTCATTGTAAATTCTGAAACACTTGAACTTCAATTATTTTTGACAGTCAGCATCTAATATTCGGAAGACTGGAACTTCTTGCTTATTCTAAGCTTTGACCATAATTTACAAATTGTTCTTCAATTCCCATAATCCATTTTTCAGGTTCAGTGCAGTCGAATATATGGGACTCACTAATGCCTTCTAAGAAGAGGACATTTTTACCTCGCCCAAAGCCATCTTCAATCGAAAAACTTACAAAGGACCTACATTCCATATTGCATGAAGAACAAGCCTCAAACATGTCCAGAAACACAGAAGACGACAATTTGCTTTATGAAAGTGGAACTCCATTTGATTCTTCTGAGATTGGCTATGGAGGCATACTCATTAAACATCCATATGCAAAATCTGTCGAGGAAGAATCAGAAGCTAGCTCATTTTCAGTAGATAAACTTAAAAATATAAAAGAAGGTTCTTCAAGCTCAACATCGTTTCCTGTAAATAGTGAGGACAAAGGAGCCAGTTGTACTAAATCAGGGATGGACACAATGAAGTCAACGTCACAAGTATCCCGAGATACCGACGGCAGGTACTATCTTAAGGCTTCACTTATTGACATTGAAAGATTACTCCGGTAACATACTAATAGCTTTAAAATTAGCTTGACATGGAATTTGAGCTTCCATCTATCCATCGCAGGGACACAACTTCTCATGATCAAATAGTCATGTTACAAGATAGAGATTCTCCCTTGGGTTATGCAGATTTAAGTGTAAGAATCTTGTTTTCTATGTCGACAGAAAGTGGTTTTATATGCCAGCTAGTGTTAGATTAATTACCTTCAATGTATCATATTTATGTGACTGGCAAGAATATAAAAGAACAGAAATGGTTTCTTTCCTATCGGATGAAGTTTTGGGGGCCGGTGACTTTAATCAACATTAATATGGTAGAATATATAGCGAGAGCAGTAATAAAGGTTTTCATCTTTGAATCTCAACAACGCATCTAAGCATTTCAATAAGTGGTCTGTCATTCAAATTTAAGGCCAAAGTATAAAATAACTGAGATTTTTTTGCTCATTCTTGTTTCACAGGCTATTTTTAACTTGGAGGGTTTCACTAAATATCTGACATACGAGGAACAACATAGATTGATGAAATATCTACCATGTATCGACACTACTAAACCTCCTGAAAGGTTAGTCACATTTCTATAGTTTTACTTTCTAGTTCTTGTGCTAATTGTTAATTTGGCAGCCTCAAAACAATGTTCTCAAGTTCCCAATTTTTGGAGACATTTTCTCACTTCCAGCTTCTGCTTCGGGAAGGAGTTTTCGATCTCTCATTGCACAAAACAAATGTTGAAGAGTGCAAAACTTTAAGGAGGCTTGTATTACGAAACTGCAGAGGGTTTGAATGGTTACAACTCTACCAAAAATTGAAGGTAAATGAACTTATATATGCAAAGCATATATATGGCATGTGTTATATTCTGACTGATATCTTGCCTCAATCCTTGTAGGATGCATCCTCTAAGATCAGAGAAGGAGATGGAACACTGACCAAACCCACATTTCCTCGAGTTTCCAATTTAGCATCTCTGAAACGGCAGAGGGACAAGCAAAATCTTAATTCTTCAGGTTTGTCTCTTCTCTTTGATTGATCAGCTGTATGAATGAGCCCATTCTTCGATAGTGCTCATCAGGAAGCCTGTGCTACTTTGATCTATCTCGTATATGATTACCCCCTAAATGAGCATCAAAATATATGGATTCAATGGTTTTCTCTATCACAAATAGACATAGAAAGTGAAATATTCTCAGAAGTAACATTCATGTTAATGTTGATTTCCCTATGCCATATTGGTACATCTGGGACCAACTGTAATAGAGTAGTAATCAAGGCAAACCAAGTCATGCTAATTACTAAAGCTTAAATCATCGGGACCAATTAGATGCCGTCTTTATGTTGAAGCATCTCTGACATTGTAGGGTCTTGCAAAAGAAAAAGATTTGGTCATAACTCCAAATTGAACATTATTATGATGTTTCTCTTTTTTCAGTTATTAGGACCACATCGAATACTTCATAATATAACCTATGAGTTGAAGATGTATTCACTGTCCAGAATGTAAATTGTGTCAAATATAACTTCTTGTTTAAATAAAGTTACAATCTCAAGATGCTTTCCTTTTTTGCTGATAAATAATTCTTAACCTCTTGCTACTTCCAACTGCATTAGGCTAGACAGTCAATGAAGAGTTATGATTCATGTATCTGGCTCCAAATTGTTGAAACAAACATGGGTTGATATTGATGATGATGATCTAGCTGCGCACTTTCGACGAATAGTTAGTATTTGAAAATTTGTCTCCTGATACAATCAGTGTATGCTGTTGATTTCAGATATCAAAAATCTCGTGAAAAGTGCTAAAAGGGTATGCAGGCCTGAGCTGATGAATCATCCTTCAGTATCTGCAAATCAGCTGGAATCTAGTGCAGTTTCAAAAGTAACTGACGATGTGAATGAGTTTCTCGACCATGAAGATTGTTGCTTCAGTCCGAGAAGATTTTTTACTTCTCTTCCGGATAGTAACCACACGATGTTCATAGCCGATGGTACCGAAGATGAATTGCTTCTCGATGTGCCCCCTGGCATATCATTTCCTGAAGCACAACTCTTGTGACATTGGAGTTGAAGGTCGTGATCGGCCGGCCATCTTCGAGTTTCAGTAATAGATAATCATCAAGGGTCTCTGATAACAGAATATGCTACTGTTAGCCAAGTAGTTGAGAGATCAGTCTGCTTATTTCAAGTATGTTACCACACTGACATTATATTGAAAGTATGGACTGGTTTTTGCTCTTGTATTATATATTAACCATGACAACAAAATTGTTTGTAAAACAATTGAAAAATGGAATTGAAAAATAAATTATGCCGTGTGCGATTATTTGGAGTTTATCGTATTGAAGTCTTGCCGTGTAATTTGAAGCGCATACAATACAAGAAATAATGGCGGGAGTAAGAGACGCATGAAGTCAATGGTCAACGTGGAATCTAAGAAGGAAATTTGATCCGACGACTTTGGCAAGAATATTGACAATCTTACGCGTGATTCCGTGGATCAAGTTCCAGCAACTTTTAGTCCAAACCCCCCTCTTCTTTTTTCCCTTTTTACACAATGTATCTGGTCGTATATCAAAGCTAATGAATTAGACTTTTATTATCTAAACACATAAAACATAGCATGAGTCATGGGCGTTGACCCTTGAAACCATGGTCGAACCATTATTTGTAACAAGAGCACGTTAAGAATAATAAATAGTTTAAGAAAATAATTCAAAATAATTGTGCAAACTTCCTTTTAGAGGTACAGTAAGGGTGTAAGATCCTCCGGTCTATATAAATCGTTGGATCATATCAAGAATCTATGTATTGATCTTTTTTATTTGATCCAACGATAGGAAACAGAAGGAAAATGTGGACAAGAGGATCTAACTTCCAGTTAAAGGTTCTAGAAGTAAATATTTAATTAAAATTAAATTAAATCAAAGTGAATTAATTGGAAATGAAATAACTAGATTTTTCTTTCCTATTCATCTCAATCAACTAAATTTTTTAATAAAAATTGATCAAATCAAACCAATAAAATATAATTAATTTATCAAAACTGAAATAATCTCATTAAAATTTTAAATTCAATCTGTCGGGTCGATTTATCCGGTTTAATTGAATTTTTACTCACCTTGCCTAACTGTGATGGATAAAATTTGCAGTAAATTCTTAATTTTTAAAGTGAAGGGGTGTTTTTGATAGAAGACAAATCAATAGTGCCGGACGAACTCCCGTTACGAACTCTAGTTGGGCAACTCCCACGTTTCGGAGATTTATAACGGGACGACAAAACAGTAGGCGTTATATTATTCGTACCCGAACCCCCTCGTCTCAGGCGATTAGGCCCATCCTCCTCGTTTCGCCTTTCCTTCCTTCCCAAAACCGGCGCTCGATGGCGAGCTACGGCGGCTTTCTCCGGCGCTTCGCCTCCTTGGTCCAGCGCGGCAGAGAATGCGTACGATCTTCCCGCAAGGCCCTGGTTCGCTTCGCCCGGCCCCAGGCTTTCGCCTTGCCGGCCGACGACGAAGCCGCTGCCGTCCGCGCCGTCAGAAACCTCCTGTCCTTCCGCTTACATTACGCCTTCCTCCTATGGATCCTCCTCCTCGCCTCCCTTTTCCCCCGTCGCCGCCACACCATGCTCTTCCTCATGGCCGCCTCCAAACTCGCTCTCTTCTTCGGCGCATTCCTCAGGGTCTTCCCCAATTCCACTCTTCTCCGACGCATCGTCGAGCGAAGAGTCATGGGCACGCTTGTGGTCTTCGTGATCGGGGCCGAGATCGTGGCGACGGGAGCTGTGCTGCAGTTTTTGCTGGCGATGGCCGTCGGCATGCCCTTGGTGCTGCTTCACGCGGTGTTCCGAGTGCGCGACGACTTGGCGACTGACGTCGTCGAGACAGCGGCGGTTGCGAACGGTGGAGACTTTCGGCAGATGGCGGAGAAGGAGAAAAAGGAAGATCTTGAATTGGGTTCTCTGCGACCGTAGCCATAATTCGTGTATACGTACCAAAATTATAGTGTTTTATAAAAGCAAAATTGAGCCTGTGAAATCGGAGAAGAAGCAGCAATTTAGGGATGTTCAATCTTCCAAAACTGGGCATTTCTTTAGTTTTATAAGCAAAGTTGAAGCTATGTTAGAATTTATGCTTATATTTCTCTGATTTATTAGTTTAACAATAATAAATAAAAAAAAGCAATACTTTGTTCTGATTTCCTGATCGAGTTGCTTTATTTTTCAAGCTTTGGTCGTTGAGAATTCTTGCCTTCGACAAGACTATAGAATATCTGTCCGGGAGCTTTTGTCTGTAGGAGGTGAAAGAAACTTAAAATGCATCGTATTTACCTCAAATTATATATATATAAATCTAGGTATTAGCAATCTCAAAATAGAATCGAATTAATAGGCATGAAAACTTACCTGAGTCCATTGCAATCCTATTGATTCTTATTTGTGTCTTTGGTCTTGGAAGTGCAGCGGAGTCTTCCACAGGGTTGGGCAAGCAATCTTGCACCTCTCCTCAGATGGGGAAGAAGAAGAAGCGAGAAGGGAAGAGGGTTTAGCTCAACATGCCCTAATTGAGTCAAATCTCATCCCTTATATAATTGGCCCACCTATGGGGACTATCCACAATGAAGACTCATTCTCATTAACAACCCATTAATGTTAATGAAGCGGATTATTGGATCTACACATTTGATCCACATTCACTTAATCTAAACCCTCTTTATATGCAATTAAGCATTAGATCACTTAATTGAGTTTAGTCACTTTAATGGCAATTAGTTTTGTATGTGTGTGTCAATCAAGTGTAAGCCCACCAAATAAAGATTGAGTTCACCCATGTAAACTCAATTGGATTTAGTCCACCCATGTG
>JBAMIB010369427.1:0-10869 GCA_037177415.1 Kaempferia rotunda | reverse complement strand
TAAATGTGAAAAATGCTTTTCTTTATGATGATCTGCACGAGACTGTGTTTATGGAGCAACATCCAAGTATGTTGCTTGGGGGAGAATGCTACTATGGTTTGTAGACTTAAAAAGGTTATTTATAGTTTTAAACAAAGTCCCAGAGCCTGGTTTGACAAATTGAGTAATATAATTAGTGTTGTTGGCTTCAAATAGTGCAAATTGGATCATTCTGTATTTGTATGACAGAGCATAAATGGTATTATCGTTCTTATTATTTATGTTGATAATATACTAATTTCCAACATGATATATGTGGGATAAACAGAGTTAAGAAGTATTTGAAGCAACACTTTGTGACGAGGGATATGGGGGTCCTAAGTATTTCTTCAAATTGAAATTGCTCACAACAAATCTGGAGTTTCATTAGGCCAATGAAAGTAAGCTACAGATTTACTCAAAGAAAATAAATTGTTTGGAACGAAGCCGGTTGATACACCTATGGATATCAATTCAATGTTTGGGATGATACTGAAGAGTTCTATGAGGATAAGGCAAAATATAAACGACTTGTTGAAAACCCATCTACTTAACAGTAATGAGATTGACATCTCCTTTGCAGTTGGAATAGTCAGTCGTTTTATGGATAAGCCAAAGCAGGTTCATAGGGATGCCGCTATCCGAATTCTTAAGTACATTAAGAAATCTCGAGGAAAAGGGTTGTCGTTTAAGAGAAATGGGCACATAACGATCGAAGCTTATTCTATTGTTGACTATGTTGGATCTAAGACCGACAAACGGTCCACTTCTAGGCATTGCACTTATGTAGGGGGAACTCTAGTAACATGACGAAGAAACAAACTGTTGTTGCTAGGTCGACTGCCAAAACCGAATACAAAGTCATGGCTCACACTGTAACCGAGATGTAATGGCTGAAGAATTTGCTTGAAGAATTAGAGTTCAGCTACAATAAAAATTGCCAATATACCGTGATAACCAAGCAGCTATTCACATTGCAAGTAACCAAGTTTTTCATGGGAGGACAAGCATATTGAGGTTGACTGTCACTTTATTCACGAGTGTGTAATAAGTCACAAAATTGGTACTCCATTCACATCATCATCCAACCAAGTTGCCAATGTCCACACTAAAGCATTAGGAGGAAAACGATTTCAAAACTTTGTGACAAGTTGAATATGATTGACATATATGGAAGTGTTGAATACTTTCAAAGATTTCCTTAATTGTAGGGATCATGATTGATTTAGATTAGCTTGGTTATAGAGATTAAGATTGGTTGTAATTAATGATTGATACCATAATTATAGGATCCTCTTTCCGTTCTTATATATATAAATACCTACGTGTAATCAGATTATTACATGTGAAATAGATTATATTTTTTCTCTTCTACAGTGACAATCAATGAAAGTCCATTCAATTTTTTAATATTATTTTCTTTGTATTCAAAGATTAAAACCAAATTTGATGTGTCTATTAAAGTTCTTGCCATCATACCCCGAAACATTTTCTAGAAACACTTCCGTCTCTTGTCCCCTACCATCCTATTCTATCTCTGATTTGGACCTTCCTATTGTTCTTTGCAACAGTCCCAGAAAGCTTCAACTTCACACCCACATTTTGCTATTTACCTTATGCCTCACTACCATCCAAATATTTACATTTTTATCCTCTTTGTCCTCATAGCTAACTCCTGTAGCAGTAAAATTATCGTATACAGCCTCTAGTCCAATGTGTCATGAGAAAACATTGCCACCTTATTAGAAAGAAACCATTATCGAATGAAATTGTCTCCTCGTTTGTCAGTCCAGTATTAACTAGCAGATTTACTAACCAAATCCTTCAAGGGACCCCAGAATTGAGTATGTTTGTAACAAGTCGGCTTTGTACGATATATATGAATTACCTTGTATGGGAGTGTTATGAACCTACGGACCTACTTGTAATTTTTACTATGATAAAAAATATACCTTGGTAGAGTGGACTAAGTAGGGTAAATAACCCCAATAATTTTCTTCCCCCTTCAGTTTAAACCTTTCTATGATACCTGGAGCTGACCAGCATATTGCAAAGACCAGAATATTCACAACAACCCAACTAAAACTGTTCTGGCTCATAACAGCACTCTCCTAGATCCTATACTTTTCAAAATTTCTAACTTCTCATATATGATCAAATATTCTTTTTGTATCTTCACAAATTACTGAACCTCCAAGCAGTGCCAAAACATCATGCAAGAAATTTGATCATATCCAAGTAGCTAGAAAACTCATAGTGAAACATATGTTGGAAATATTTTTTGGAAGTTGGTAAGATTATAAGAGTTTTTAGGATAAAACTCATCTAGGCATTTGTTTTCTCCAGTCATTTCAATTACTCTAGATGCTTATCTATTTTCTCACATTCTCATATCAAAGAGGCAATTTGGGATGGCTGAGGCCAAGTTTACAGTACTAATACCACATTGGTCCAACCAAGGACCATTACTGGGCATTAGACAGGCAACGAATTAGTCAAAACCAGAGCCAACTGAGACTAGATTATCTGATATAATTGCATTGCAAAAAACAAAAAGTGAAAGGTCATATAAAAGATGTTAATTGATCAACAAGTTCAAGACAGTACCAGTCAAACAACAGCACATGATAAGATTTGGTAGGATGTGATCCCTTTTGGCTTCTCCAAATAGTGTAAATGCCAATTCTGCTTCACCATTTCTTCAAAATGAAATATTCATTCTCAGAAAATTACCATCATATAGATAGAGCTAACTTCTGTTCATTACCTTTCACATGCTACTATTAGCACAGAATATGTAATTTCATTTGGTTGTACACCCATCTTTTTAATTTTGTCAAGAACTTCAACACACTTCAGTAATTGGTCAGCATCACCTGCACACATACTATGGTTCTAAGCAAACCAAAGTGTTGCGCAATAGGTTATAAAATCAAGACTATGGGAATGAGATTTGACAATACGCCCCGTAAAGGTTCTGACAATATGTTAGCTGATGCATAATTTTATAAGTAATGTATGTGTTTCTCTTTCGATTGTTGAGTTCAGTTCATCTTTTAAAGAGATATAAAGCTGATATCCATAAAATGTTAAAAAAATATATTGCTATAAATACAAACCAAAAAACTAGTTCATCAAAATTAATACTTGATTGGGTAGGACTTTCAGTGGTCACTACTCAAGCAGACAAAAGCATTTGGTTCAACAATGACCGTTTGACCAGTCTTGAATCAAAGAGGGTTGCCCCCAATGCTGATCTGTAATTAGACCAATCACGGAGAACTTTAGTCATGTAAGTACATGAGTAAACTCATCTAATATGAGGACATGCCATACCAATGTTCAAGGCACGCTTATGTCTAAGAGGGTTCGATTTCAAGTAGTCTGACACTTAAAAGATATAATTTAGTAAAAGCTGGAGCAGTTTTGTCGTGACCTTCAAACTATCCAAAATGCCCTTTCATCTAAAGATTTCTAGGATGAACAAACACGTCTTTACAAGATTAAAACTTAACTACAGCCAAATAAAAAATATCCCTACATTCATCCATCCACACCCCTCACAAAAGTTACCATCCTACCACCACTTCTTCAGCCCTCTTGTGCCCAACAACTGACCCTCCTGCCTGTGTTCTCTGATCGACTTTATCCTTTTTCTGAACGGAGAAGCAATGCACAAACGCTTTGTTTGTACCCAACGGCCTGTGGTTCTTGCCACCCCTTCCTGCACCAAGTGATCAGCTAATTGCACTGATCTAGTTCAACCAGTCCCAGCTTGCCCTTTCTGGCTGAAGCAGCTACTCTTTCTGCCCACCAGCCCATCTCTGCTATTAGAGTCAACGCCAGCCCCTACCGTTTTAGAGTCAACACCAGCTACTAATTGCACCAAGTGATCAATTAGCTTTCTTGTTTGTCCTAGTTTTTGTTAAATAGCTGTGAAAAATATGCAATTGGACCAGTTAATCTTGTTCATCCCGACAATTAGCTTGGTAGTGTAGATGCTTGGGTGGATTTGCAATACTGGCAATTGAACAACTAGTCGCATCAATGACCCAGTGACCCAATGCTCATGTGATTTAATCTTTAATTCAGTTTTCACAATTATGCTTGTATCCAACCATAGATTCACCCTCACCTTCTCTAGCTAAATCTCCCTTGTTGGAGAACAGACATGTGACTAATATCATTTGTTATCACATAAATTGCTTTTGAGATCTTTTTTTATGAGGCTAACATAGGCATGTGAGTAGGATATCGTCCTTCCTTATGAAGCTAACTTAGGCATCAGAATTAGATCCCATTGGGCCAATTCCTAGTGTTTTTGTTCTTCTTTACAAGTGCCAAGTGAAGGGTTCAACCTGAACCATCCACTCACTTGAATCCTTTTTTTTTATCCAGTTCAGATCTTCTCTAGAGGACTTGGGTATCCAATCCTATGGACCTCATCTCCGACTATACTTGTACAATAAAGGAATGACTCAAGCTTTTCAAGTCATGCACAAAATAGAAAGAACTAGCACCAAACAAGTTCATGTCCAAGAAGCGACTTACATAAGCATGTGATCAAAGCATTTAGCAAAGAAACTGTTGGACATAATCTTAATGTCTTTATTTCCTCGTATAATTCGAGAGCTTTATTCCAGTTTTTAGCCTGGGAAAAGAGAGAATGATTTACATCAATAAAAATTATAAAATAAGACCAAAATAACGAAACATACTAACAGTTATTGTTAACTTTTACTGCTGTCCTAAAAATAGTGTGCATTCCAATTCTTAACACAGTGAATACTGAACCTATTCAGCGGGAACAAGGAGAAAGCTCAAAATGGCAATGGCACCAATGGTAAATCACTACAATGAAATACATTGTGGTTAAACCTAAATGATTACAATTTGCGGCCTTGCAGTTCATTTAATGTGCATTTCATTCACACAATTTAAGATTGTAATTAGAGAACAAAAAGGAAAGTATTCAAATGTTCAAAATTGACAACAAATAAATTTGCTAAGAAAACTATAAAATAAAACATTAAATGTTTAAGAAAAAGGAAAAGGCTTGTTAGTGTGCTTTAGTGCATTGAGTTCATTAAAATGATATGTTTGTTAAATTCACAGGCATACATTGCAACAAGCTCCCATCAAAGAGCTATATGACATTGCCCCAACTTTTATTCCATCAGCCTTTGCATCTTGCAAGATTTTGAAGGCAACATCTACCTTCCCCGCATGCCCAGCAACATCAATTAGAGTGCTAAGGAACATCTGCATGGCACACTATGGAGAATAAGAAGCAAATATTCCTCCCCACTGATTCAAGGTAATAAGTGATCGGAATAATGTGGTATAAGCAAGTTAAATATGCAAATCAACAAAATATTCATGATTAACAAATATATAATTGCATAATGAAACAAATCCATTTTTTAGAGGGAAAAAAAGATGAATGCACCATTATCTTTGTTTTCTTAAGCCCATGTATGAACTGTGAATTGTACCAAATGTCAATGCTCTAGCGATGCACCATTCTGGAATGATAACTATCAAGATAAACTATATTCCATAAACAGATGATGCTTCTAATAGTTCCATCACACAATTGAAAGAACAAGGGAAAGGTAATGGTTTGAACTTTGAAGTTAATACCCAACTAATTAGTAACATTATTTAGCACGTGCAAGATTTTCAACCAAAAAAAAAAGTCAATGCTCATTGAACCATCATTCTGTCAGATGCCACATGTCTGCACGGTTCCCTATGCTAAGAATTTTCACTTCATGATTTATTTTTCATTTCTAGTGTCTAATCGACACATTTGATTTTTTTTTTCCATTTATTATATCAAATTGGCATGCTTTCTTTCAATTAATATAGCAACTGGCCAAGTAATGTAGGATATATAGCTTCCTTCCTTCATGAACCAGTCTTTTGAAGAAAATGTATCAAAGAACCAATAGCATATTGCTTGGATCATGAAGTATTTTTCACTTGAATACTGTGTAACCCTACTTCTGCCCAAACTAGCCAATTTTAGAGTTTGTCCAAAGTGGTTTAGATCAGCATGAGTGAAGTAAAATTTATACATAATTTGGTAAAAAAAATTAAAATTACCTTATCTCTTCATTACTAAATATTCTCGAAGATAATGTAAAAATAGATGTGGACAATTAGTGATGTGGTAAATATGGGCATTTGGCAGAGGCTTGGTTCATATTATAGCTAACTATTCTAAAGAACAAAGAGACATTCAGAGGCTATTGTCCTGCATCATAGCCAGGAATATGTATATGATTTTAACATTTCCATCTCAAAGCATCCTTCTTTGAAGATAAAGAGATATGGCAAAATAAAGAGAATTTCAATTCACATTTGAAAATGGGAGCTACTTGCTTGGTGAATGAAAAGTACCTCATCAGGTCTCACACCATTTCTTTTCATATCATCATAAATTTCAAGACCAAATTCCAAATCACCTATCTGACTACAACTTCTGACAGCAATAGTATAAACTTCTGGAGTGCCTGTTATGTTATACTCTTGAAGCATTTTATATACTTCACGAGTTCGATCAACCTTACAAGGTCCAGTAGTTAGAGACTCATAGGCAAAACAGACATTCAGTAGTAGTTAGGACTTAGGACGACCACATAAAAAAATGGCACATACCTGACCAGCTTTAGTGCATGCCTTAATCAGAGCACCAATAGTAACATGATCTGGATCTATTGGTTTGGGCTCAGCTCTCATCTCTGATAAAACATCAAAGGCACGATCAACTGCTCCTGACTCACCACATGCAGTTATCAGGGCATTAAATACAACTCGATCAGGCTGCACTTTCTACTGGCAAATAAAAAACCTGTTAAGTATATGAACAATACCAAATACAAAATCATAGGAAAAGATAAACGAATATTGAATTTTCTTTGAAAGTATTCAAATTAAGAACAAAATTACCGATAGAGCAGAGCTAGAGAAGAAATGTTCATCACCATACCTTAGATCTCATAATCCCATAGGCCCCAAAAGCTTTAGCCACTTGTCCTGCCCTTGCACAACCATCAATAAGTGCCCCATATGTGTTGACATTAGGTTCTATTCCAGAATTTACCATTTCATGGAAAACCTATGCCAAAAAATCTTTGAGATTTTGTATAAATCATTGAATAAATTAAAGCAATCATACTGAGTATTTTTTTTATACTACTTTGCACTAGAACTTTAATTAACTCTAATTGGAATGCTAAAAAAAATTCATGGATAGGGTGGTATAGGTCATTGGCCTACTTACATACAAAACCAGTTTTGTTCATATCAATGTGAATAAAAAATCAGATGAGACTGCAGAGAGATGCTCACAATAGCAAAGTGAGATAATACTTTCAATCCTATGATTTCTGTTTAAATATAGTGGTTTAATTATATCTTATAGAAATTACCTTTGTGTCAATTTTAAAATCAATTCAAGTGTGCACCAGGTTGTTGAAGCAAAGGTGTTCCATGTCCATGGATTGTCTTAAAGGAGTGTTAAACACCTATAATCCCAAACGAAGAGTATCGAGATGTATTGAGCTCCACTCCGCTATGTCATGGTACCAACGTGGGGTAATGCCACTAGATACTCCAAAGAGGTTTGCTGACACAAAGGTACTCCATGCCCATGGAACTTGTCGAAGCAATGCAGCTCCACATTCATAGTCACACATGGGAATGTGTAGAAATCCTTTGAGGGCTTATGCAATTGAGGTGCCTCCCATTTAGCAAGTATGGGATCAACTGAGTTCTCCCCTAAGGTTTCTCTAAGAAAAAACATTGTTGTGACTTGTGGCCAATAAAATATAACAAATCTAAATTTCCACATTTGTTTATTAATTTTATCACAAGCTAAGGTTCTTCCGAAATTATGATAGTCACTTCACAAGAGACAAAGGAAGAAGTGAGAGAACACAAGATTGTGACCATCCCAACTATTTGAGATCGGTTAACCCATTCAAACCCCAAGAGAGTATGTTAGATTAAAGTAATTATTAATAGACTAACTAATTATGTCTCTACTCTCTAAGTTGAAAATCTCAAGTCATGCTATCTGATCAACACAATACAGTTTTGATACTATATCATGTCATGCTAATATGGTTTTAATACTTATTTAATAGAATTATTAATAATAGCTTAATAATTTTAGCTAGCATAAGTTATAATTTTTAATTATTTTATTTAGTTAAAAATTAATTAGATTGTTATTACATGTTTGCTCTTTTGTTTATATTTATTGATTAATTTGATCACCTTTGTTCTCAAAATTAAAAATGTTTTCAACAACTTATGTTTTAATTTTTAGCTTTACTATCTTATAAATTGTATAGTTCTTTTATTTCATAATAATTTACGCTTATAATCTATTCAATTTTTGCAAGTAGAATGTTGGAATGAATAACGAAAAAAAAATATGAGCTTCTCAAGTCCAATAGCTTCTCTCTCTCTCTCAATCTCTCTTCTCTCTCTTTACACTGCTCCCGATGTCGATGTCGATGCCAAGCACTTTGCGTGCTGCTTGACGAGCAGAACAGTGAATTTCTTCCCATGCAGACACTTTATACTTTGCTGCCTACTGCATCATTCTCTTCCACTAGTAAACTTCAACTCTAGCAAGTAGAGTTGAAGACGTGTGTGATTTGATCTTCATTACAATTAACCAAATGAGTTAGGAGAATAATCAAATAATATTTTACTTGCAGCCATTACGGTCGTTGAATGCTACACAAGATGATTTTGTATAGAAATTAAAAAAAGAAACGAATATGCCCACAAAACTATAAACCCTTATGGAAACCAGCCACTAACAGTGAAAGCACTTTACATTTACATTAAACCAAAAACTAATGACTGATTAAATCTATATTGCATCGCACTACTACTTTAATAGGCGCGGCCTCCAAGTTAAATCAGAAGAATCGAAAAAGTAGATGAAGCATACTATCCATTCAAAAATAATTATAGAAGTGTCTTCATTTGCAATGATGATAAGAATTTCTTAAGCTTAATTAATAATTGTCTCCAAAATATTCCATCACTTTAGTATATCTAGAGGAGTAAAAATAACCATTGTTTTAATAACTACAGAAATAACATGTCAAACAATTACACATTAACCATCTAAAACCAAAACCTTAAATAGAAAATAAGGAAAATTGTAATTTTATTGACGTGTTGATGAATATAGAAGAAATCCATACTTCAAACATAGCATCAACTTTTCCACTTTTTGCACACGTGGATATCAGTGTCGTGTAAAGTTTACAATCTGGTTTAAGTGCAGCCTCCTTGATCAGAAGCATAACTTGAACAGCTCCTAAAAGAAAACAGAGCTTATTCATTATAACTTGCAAACAATGAGAAGTACCCAGTTATTTCTTTATGTCTTCTTTAGAACAGGCCAAATTCAGAGCTCTAACAAATTACCTTCATAGTCTTGTGAGCTAGCACAGACAGATAAAAGCGTATTAAAAGTGCTCATCGTCGGGTTTTGGATTAACTTGCAAAACTGAAAAGCTTCTTTAACAGCCTTCTGACTCTTACAAGCATTTAGAAAACTCATATGATGGACCTGAAAAGATAAGGTTGGTCAACAATCAGCATTTTGAAACTTGAACCAATTAAACAAGAGAACTACATAATATTGCCTGTTTTCAATGACCTTGTTCATATCCAACAATCCCATTCTTTCTGTGTTCTCCAACAAGTCAATGCATTCTTTGAGCCTGATAAGACAAATGTCTTTTGATTAATTTGATTGGATGATAAAATAGACTCGTGAAGTTCCCATTGCTATAATGAGTTTTTTGCTCTATTATGCCAAAGAATAAGGAGAGGATCTACTTTGGAACATATATCCATAAAATCAGACAGTAATGAAAAGTAGATGATACCTGCCAGCTCTCAAGAGATGATTGTAGGTTCTTAACCAATGTGAAAAACCAGTTGTACTTTTATCTGAGTTCCCATTCAACTGAGGGAACCTAGACAAGAGTGTATCAATCCTTTCACGCCTCAGTTTTTTTCTCATATCTTGACTACGTCCGTTCATTTTGTTCAGTACTTTTTCTTCTCTTTCTGAAGCATCCTTAAAGCGTGCACGAGGCGATTGTATTTTTGTATTGTTTGAATAAAATGCATCATTCACTTGCAAATTGTAAGAAGACATTTCACATGAAACAGGAACATAGATATTAGCAAAGAATATTTGAGTAAATAGAACTATGGATCCGTCTTAAAGTTTACCTGTAAAATAATAGCTTTTTGCAAGGACATTCTGAACCTTCAGGTCATGTGAAGACTGACCATGTAAACTATTGTTAGGGTGAAGAATAAACTGAAGTGGCTCTGCGATCGAGCTTCTAAAGCATGATATTGATCTTAAGTCAAGCTCTTCCTCTTTGCCACAAACAGGAGTTTCTTGGCAATTAACCCCAGAAGGGAAGGAATTATTACAGCTGGTGGATACAGTGTGGCAAGGACCAATACCTTGTTTGACAGCATTATGCTGCTTCCTGTCTGAAATAGTAGAGAGCATACCTTTCTCTAGATGCAATTCCTGAGGCATCTCAAAAGTTTTATTTTTCCCCTCATATACAAATTGATTTTGTCGACTGATTATAAACTCTTTTGAAGCATCTGCTTTTCTCCTAATAGCAGCATCATCCTTACAGGGCTTGAAGCAGAAAGTATCACAAACTTCAAGACCTGAAAACTGACAATTTAGCACAAAAGCTGAGAGTTAGCTTATCAACAATTTTCGGCATCTTCACACAATGATACTTTCTTGAAAAAAAAACTAATCAAATATTAAAATCA
>JBAMIB010369317.1:0-10869 GCA_037177415.1 Kaempferia rotunda | reverse complement strand
GCCTATGTACCATATTTACTTTTCTTCATATCCGTAGAACCAGCTGTAAGGAGGCCATTGACATGGCGGTTTTTGATATTAATGGCTCATTCGAAATGAATCTTCATACAAGAAGCAAGGAAAAAACAGAGCAAAGCAAAAAAAATACAGCATTGGAAATAAACTCTTAAGGGGCTATTTGGTACGGTGGATTAAGATAGGATCATGAGTTAATCCCATGTTTGATTGGTTTTTTAAAAAGACAATGATAATTGGAGAGGCTGATTAAACACTGTAGTAGTTGGATAATTAATCACCTTGAAGATATTAATTAATCCCAACCTGAACAATAACCATGATAGCAAGTTAAAATGACCTTTTTACCCTTTGTCCAGGTTTCATTTATCAGACCCTAAACATCATTTATCAGGCCATAACACAGATATAAATCATATCATACCCTATTTGGACATGATATGAACGTCCAACATGGAAGGTTTTTTTTTTTAATTTTATTTTAGAGATATTTTAGTAATATAATTAATTATCCATATATTTGTATCCTTACAATAAAAAGCATATCAAACACAAATAACTTTATCATAATTGACTAAATATCCTCATCTAAAACATCACTATCATGCAAATTTATAATCTCCCAATAATCTTATCACACAACCAAACACTACCTAAAATGAACACCCTATTCATGAACACATGAAATATTGCAAAGGGACTAACGACTGGATTAATACATAATTAGGCGATGAATCATTGGTGATTAGCTGAACGAGGATTTGGAGTTTGCTTCTCGATCGCGGTTGACGAAGCGCGCCTCGTGGCTCTCTGCGTCCATGCAGCGCGCCTCGTGGAACTTGGCGATGAAGGAGGACGCCTTCGAGTCGACGTCCGGCTCGCCGGCTCCCCACCGGCCCCAGTCCTCGTCGCTCGGCCGGACCCTCCGGGAGTCGGCGGCGGCGGCGTCGCAGCAGTAGTCGTTGTGGTCGTCCAGGTAACGGGTCTTGGAGATGCAGCAGGACAGGGTTCCTCCCATCTCTCGGCTTCGTATGGAGCTCGAGGATCAGCGTTAATGGCCGAGAGTTGGTTGGAAACAGAGCAAGGATCGGGATGGTGATTTATAGCGGAAGGAAGTGAATGGCAGGTTTGTGATTTTCATATTGCTCCCTAACTTTGTAACTATTGCAAAAAAAATATTTCATTTGTGAATATTATCTGATCAATCTTTAGTTATCAGTATTTTTTTTGGAGAAAAATTAAAATAGATTTTTATTATAAAAAAATAATAATATTTAAAAGAGCTCCCCGTTTTAATATTTTTTTACCTAAATTTGATAGGTAAAAAATAGAAGATTTTTAGTCAAAATTACAAAAATAATGTGGGAGCAATCTTGCAAAATAGAAGAGGAAAAAGGAATAAATTGAAGGGTTGGCAAAATTTGTGGAGCAAATTACAAACTGATAATTTCTGATGCGGGACGTGAAGAATCTGAATAATTTGATAGGCTCAGTAAAATCAGCCCAACTGACTTTGGTTCGCGACTGCGGTTCAGCAACCTAGAGACGGCGGGCGCCAAAGCGAAGGGATCGGAGGGGGACGGGAGGAACTGCGACGCGGGTGGCGGGGCCCATGGCGCAAGCAAGGTCTCTGGCGAAGGATATCTCTCCGGCGGTTGGGGGCTTTAGCATCTCAAAGTCTCTATTTGCATCGGCGCTGTTGATACTCGATGCCGTCCTGATCGCTCTCATCATCGCCTACGTCCCTTGTGAGATCCGCAAAGTCACATTTTTACCCCGTTTTACATAGTTGTTCTATTGTTGTAGCTTGATCTTTCTTTCTACTATGAAATCCCTGCTCAGATACGAAGATTGATTGGGATGCGTACATGTCTCAGGTACTGACTTTTTGTAATTATTAGGTTAAAGCTGTGTTCTTACTCGACAGAACAAAAAATGTAATTTTTCAAGCATAGTAGTATCCTTTCTAATGAATTAGGTAGATGGGTTTCTTGGAGGAGAGAGGGATTACACCAAACTGAAGGGGGACACAGGCCCATTGGTTTATCCAGCTGGGTTTCTCTATGTCTATTCCGGCATCAAATTTCTGACTGGAGGAGAAGTCTTTCCTGCGCAGGTGAGATGCTAGTGAATCTGCAAAATGTTTTTCCAGGCTATCTTCCATTTTAATGGCTTTGAATTAGTTTTCGAAGATGTATTTTAGCTTTGTTGATAATTGTTAAAGTTTTTTATGTGTTAAGCGAATGTTTATAATAACGTTATTGAGAATTCTTAAGAAGTAAACTTCATCCTTTTTGAATCTTCAGTGTAGGAGAAAGGGACATTGAATGTAGAATGTAGAGCTGTCATTGTTACCTGAGAAATTGCATTTTTTATTTCTTTTGAATTGATGTGCTTCTAAGATTTAGATTTGTTATTTACGTTATTGATCATGCAGTTATAGTTATCCTTAAGCTCATTTTCTCTTTTGGTCCTCAATATTATAAATTAATTATGTTCAATATACTTAAGGAAAATTTTGATGGAATAGTTAGGCTGGAAGAATAAGAAATTCCTGTAAGTTTTGAATATCTTGGATCAATTATTTAACAAGAAGGGAATATTCAATGCAAGTTCACTTGCCGGTGATGTTATCTTGCATACAGTTCAATGCAATAAGGAATGAATTAATTAGATTTAAATATTTCCAGTGATGTTGTCTTGCATAGAGTTCAATGCAAGGATGAGATAAGGTTCATGTATCCACTTCCAAATAGTTGGGATAAATATAATTGATTGATGATGGTGATAGGGATATCCATGCCTTTCGCCAATGTTATGTGATATGTGAATTGCCGTTTCTAATTATTTTAGGAGCTATAAACAATGAAAATATCTTCCTAGGAAAATAAGTGGAAAAAAAACTCTGTTTTCTCAGTTCTCTCAGGGGTCAAACTGATCGGGCTTTTACTTATTTACTTACCATTAGAAGGGATATTAAAAAGTTCACTTGTGGTCTATATTTCCTACACACATAATGAAATATTAGTGTGATTAATTATGTTCTTAACATTGTTTACCTCTTGCAGATCTTGTTTGGCGTTCTTTATATAATAAATCTGGCGGTTATTTTCTTCATCTATATAAAATCAGATGTGGTATGAAAACTCTTGAGAGTTTATTACAAGAAGTTACTTTTGTCTTTATTACCTCTTTGTTGTTTTTGTCCATGTGCTTCATATAACAATTTTGATATGTTTGTGTTTTATGTGCTGAAATTCAATTTGGTTGTCTCATACAAAGAACTTATGAATTTTTTACCTCACTTATGTAGCTGAACTACTAGATCTTTTTTCTGTGCATCAGCATAGTTATGTTATTTCATTCCTTAGTCTTAGTGTATGAATGTCTTCTGTGCTGGGTGATGTCTCTAACTAAACCTTTTTTCTTATTTAGAATCTTAAGGCAAAACTTGGTCTTCATTTTACTGGTTTTGTTCCTATTGTTGTTTTAACTAGTAGCACAAATTATCTTGCATACTCCATGAGAGTAATAACATTACATTTTTTGTTTTTCACTGAAATTTATGACACCAGCTAGATTGGGACATTTTTGCTGGCATTTATGTATCATTGTCAGTACTGGTTAGTGGACAATATGTATCCAACATATAAAATAAATCACAGTTATATTATATAGAAATCATTGTTGATTGATCTTTGAAAAAACTTAGATCAGATGAATGCAAAGGATAATTATTAAGCTGGATTTTATGCATCATTAAATAAGTTCCTCACATCTGACTGTTTTACATGATTGCTTGCATTTCCATCTCTATGATTATTTTTTATGCTACCTTTGATCTTGAATATTTTGACAGGTTCCATGGTGGGCTTTCAGTCTCCTTTGTTTGTCAAAGAGGGTGCATTCCATTTTTGTTCTGCGTCTGTTTAATGACTGTTTTGCAATGACTTTGCTTCATGCTTCTCTAGCTTTGGTTCTATGTCAAAAATGGCATATGGCTTTGATTATTTTCAGGTACACACTTTTTTTATCTGTCAAATATCATAAACAATAGTAAATGAGGTTTATGACTATGATGGTTGATGTCTATTTGGGTTTTGATCTTTCACATTTGCCTTTTGTCTCTGTAGTGGAGCTGTGGCAATTAAAATGAATGTTCTTCTTTATGCACCACCCCTGTTTCTGCTCATGTTGAAGGTATAAAAATATGCTACTGAAGATCTATTTATTAGATATTTTGGTCCATCTGTAATCTGTTGATGCTTATTGATAGTTTTCCGTTGTTAATTTGAATCATGCTGTAGGCTCTTGATATTAAGGGCGTCTTTTCTACCTTGTTTGGTGCTGCACTAGTGCAGGTATCAGTCTATGAATCTACATGTTTGTCTTTACCATATCCTTCAAAGTGTAAATTTCTTGTTCTACTTCTACACATTTTAAAAATTTTGGTTCTTACAATCTACTTAATATTGGAATGTCTTCCATAAAATATTTTTACCTGTTCTTTTCATTTTGCTCTTTCCTGTACTGGTATTCTTGAATTGACTTTAATTCATCCATATCCGGTTTCACTTTTTAGTGAAATTCTATTTTTCCTAATTTGTCTCTCTCCTTGAAAGGTCCTTACAGTTTACACACTAAGGAAATTTGGCCATTAGTATTCTGTTTACTGTTTGAATGAACTTAATTGTCACATTTGACATGTACCTGGTACTAAGTTACTCACTACAGTTTAAGATTTTTTGCTCTCTTCTTCACATAAAGTTACTTTGATGAAATATCTAAATCTGTAAGGTAAGGAAACTAAGAATTTGTTTCTCATCTTCCATTTTCTATGTGGATGTTAATCCTTGCGAAAACTGAAATTTTCTCACTATTTCTTTTGTCATTTATCCATTAAATTACAAAACCTTTATTGTTTTAAGCCCTGATATATATTACTATATTTACTTGATTTGTATTCCAGTTGTATAAGCCTAAGGTAGAAGTTGATAAATCATTTTCACTCAAGTTGTGCTTGTTTTAGATGATATTGCGAATGTATATTATATAGTTGTGGCAAACTAGGCCTAGAGCTGAACTAAATGGATATGTTAGGTCCAAATTGCATCTTAATTATGTGGCAAAAGGCGAAATCGCTCGCCCCCAGCGCCCCCGCCAACCCGTCCCCAGGCCAACACGAAATCGCATCTTAATTATGATAACTCATCACCTTGCTGATTAATTTTCTGGCGTCATGTGAGTTTTCTGTCCAATTTCATGTCGAAAGATGCCTGCTTGTTGATAGAGGAGAAAGATAACCAATCTACTACGAAGAAACAATTTTTTCTTTGAGGTCATTTTCTGGTTAATGAATTAGTTATTTATTAATAGCTATTCAGTTCTATTTGAATCCTTTTTGCCAATAAGAGTCAGCCCATATATGGCCTTAGTTGTATAGTGATAATTTGTGATATTGGTGCAATTAGTTTGAATTAAACCAGCCTTTGATGTTCCTTATAGTGCTAGCACCTCAACAATGCTTAGTTTTCGAGATTTATCTATACTTTTTTATATTATTTTATGCCTTCATCTCTTTATAAAATAATAATTTAATCACTTGAACTCTGGTTTTTAAGAGTTTGATGCTCTTTCAACTCAATGCTTACCAAACCACTTATGGATTTACATTTCTCTTCTTAACAATTAAATGGTGAGTTTGCAGATCATATTGGGCTTACCTTTCTTGCTGACATATCCAGTTGAGTACATATCAAGAGCCTTTAACCTTGGACGCGTCTTCATTCATTTCTGGTGCATATTCAATCTTGACAACCTTAGATATTTCCAGTATAATTGATTGTCCTAAAGAATAAATTTATACTTTTTTTATAACATATTCCTATGCTAAGTTACAACTTGTAAAAGCCAAGACACCACCTTAGGAGACGAATACAGGTAACATAAACACTACGTAGTTTACAATTGTATAATTTCACCATTAGCCCAAAAATTGATATAAAATTTTAAAAATTCTACACTACCCTCATAATCATAGATATTTAATTATTTTTTAATTATATTTTACCCTTACATATTTTCACATAAAATTGTACTTTACATTTCATTTATAATCTAAGTCATTATCTCATAATACTAAATTATTTAATGATAACAAATGATTATTTAAGATATGGATAATGATTTTATCTAATTAATATAATTTTGGCTGTTGACAATTGGTTAATTTCTTTGGCACTATTAATTTGTTGTATTTTGTAGATATATTTCTATAATAATGGAGTTAGGCAAGATTTTCTATTGTTTACATTAGTTTTACTATGAAAATGAATATTTTAAATCAAATATTTTTTAGTTTTATTAAAAAAAAATAGTGTAGAAAGTGAATGTTTGTTTTGCCAAATAAGATTTTATAATTTTCATCTCTTTCAAAACTTTTTTGTTTGATATAGCAAACAAATTTTCATTTTTGTACATACTGATATTAGGTCCCAATTATTTTAGGTTGGTAATGAATGTTTTCTTGTCCTAGAGATTACATACTGTATGTGCTGATACTCAGGTTTTTGTCGATATCTGTGGAGATTGTTTTGGGCTCCTACATCTTAATCACTAGTTTCTTCGAAGACATACAAAAAAAATGCTTTTAATGTTTGTACTTGTCGCGTGTGTTTCAGGATATTGATGGGGTTACATACACATAATTCTCATAGCATGATTTTTTCAGGTCTGTTAATTTCAAGTTTGTTCCAGAACAGATATTCGTATCAAAGGAGTTTTCCATTGCTATGTTGGTTCTTCATCTCATGTTGCTTGCAACTTTTGCACAGTTTAGGTGGTCCAAGTGAGTGCTTAAATCTTTGTTCCTTCTCCTTTCATTCAGATCTTCTTGTATTCGTTTGCTGATGTACTAATATGCATCCTTTCTCTAACAAGACTGAAACATTTTAATCTGAAATTAACTGTTACTTTCAGAGAAGGATAATTTTACAAAATGTTTTGCTTATAACATCTACAAATTACATTATCTATAGTTGCTCAGAGTTGCAACATTTATGAAATAGTAAAGGTTGATATGAATCCATCAACTTGCATTGGCAGGAGCGAAGGGCTTTTTATTCTGTTGAAGGTCAAAGTCAGTGATGCCTTATCATCTATTCGACGATTTCATTCCTATGAAACAAGAACCAAAACTCTTAACAAATCATGTATGCTTTAAATTTTTGCCAAGTAGTTCACCTTCTGTTTCCTTTGACTGAACATGCAAGTGGGCTGACATCCATCCAGATGTTGCTTCTGTTATGTTTACCGGGAACTTCATCGGCATAGTATGTGCTCGGTCCCTTCATTACCAGTTCTACTCATGGTGAGTCATTTTCAACCTATAATGTCTGCAACAAATACACAACCTAAGTATTTGCTGACTCAAACAAACAAATACTACTAAATTCTTGCTCTAAGAAGAAATTTCTCTGCTGTTTCAGGTACTTCTACTCCTTGCCCTTCCTTTTGTGGATATCTCCTTTCCCTACACCTCTAAGGTTGGTTCTCGGCAAGATAATTCGTTCTAGGCTCGTAATGCTTTTGATTGATATATATTTTTTTTCCAGACTCATTTTGTTTGCTGGAGTGGAGCTTTGCTGGAACATCTACCCCTCAAATGTCTACTCTTCATGTTTATTGCTTTGTGTACACTTGTTCATACTCCTGGGTCTTTGGATTGCCCCTGTCGAATGCGAATATGCTACCCAAAAACCTTCGGAGAAAAAAGAAGAATGATCATTCTTTTTTCCCTTTTAAATTACATCTGAACACAAAAACTGAGTGGAATTGAACAGATTTATTAATGACTTTGTTTCCTTTCTCCAGCTTTAACCAGAAAGGAAGAGAAGAAGGCTCTCAATCAATGATGCTACAAGACATCATCAATATCCACCACCTCAATTATTATTAATTTTTTTATCATTAATTATGATTATTTGTGGCAGTGGTGTCTCTTGCAGAAATCATGGCCTTTCCCTTTCATGGAATTCAATTGAATCACACACAGCCACTCAACAGGTGGCCATTGGGCAATCTGTCCCAACTCCCAAGGCAAAGTTAGTGCTAATGGTAATTTATTGGAATGATCAGAAAGGACAAACGATGGTGTTAGAGAGAGATCAAGTTCAATTTCATTGAGAAAATAGACCACTCAATGCATTCTTATCTATTGGCTAAGGCTCTAAAAGTTCACTATGGTTGAGGAGTCAATTCATGGCCATAAATTTAAAGGATGCCTTGTGGTGATGGTAGGGGCAAGGACAAAGAATTAGGCAAAGGAGTTGTTTGATTGAAGCACTCAAATTGAGCTTGCCAAAATTATTAAATGAATTAAGGTGATTGAATGGAGTAGGTTGGCTTGCCATGGTAAAGTGGAATAGTTGAGTAAATCAAGTTAGTCTACTTATAATGATTTGTATAGCTCGCAAACTACTAAGTTAGTCTACTTAAAAAAACTACTAAGTATTCTTTTAATTTGTGAAGAACATAAAATATAATGATGAAAATAATAATTTATTTAAGGTTTAGATTTGAATTCTATTGAATTGAGAATTTCCTTGATCATTTTCCTTATTTTCTCTTTCTCTTTATGTAGAAAGTAGAGAAAAAGTGTCACAAAAAAACATTTATCATACCCTTTTAGAAGATCCCTAATCACATGATAGAAAGTGAAAGAGTGCAGTGGAAAAGAAGAGCTCTATGGCTATAGAACCACAAGAGGAGTGTCTAGGGAGGATGAAAAAAAGGCTCATTAAAAAAAACAAAAGATGTAGATTTTATTCTCTATTTCTAAAATACTCTTGTTCTAATATTATTATAGAGAGTTTCCATATATTTGTATCATTCACTCAGTGAAGGAATCCAACACTAGGAGTGTAAATGAGCCAAGTCGCTCAATGAGCAGCTTGATCAAAACTTGACTTGAACTCAAAGTTGATCAAGATCGAGCCGAGCTCGAGTCGGCTTATTTAACATTCGAACCGAGCTTAAGCTTATTTATTATTGACTCGAGGCTCATTAAGTTTTTTTGAACCGGGATAATTCAATAGTATATTTAAAAAAAATAATACCTTAAATAAAAAGAATAAGTTGTGCAAGTTCTTGTAGTTAGAAGATTTCATTGAGTCTTTGTGTGGTTAAAGGTTTGAATCTCACCATTTGTAGCAGCATGTATTAATTTTAATTTAATTTTTTAAGCCGAGCTAAAGCCTGTGATTAAGTGGCCTTGGGGAAACTTATCCTCATGTTTACCATCACTTCAATCTCCAAAGGATTTGTTCGAAAAGTGTGGCAATCTATTCAAAATTATTTAAATATTAATCAAAATTATTCAAATATCGATAAAAAGAAATTTAATTTGATTAAAATTAGTATAACTTGATTAAAATTAGACCAATATTATTGGAATTAAAATTACTATAATTGGAACATATTAGTCAAAATTATTATAAAGTAGATTAATTTTTGAAGTAGTTGATAAAAAAATATTTAAAGTAATTTTAGTTAAAGTTATTCTAGTTGTAGTTGTCTTAAAATAATATTGAAAAAGAATATTTTTTAAATAAATAAATAAAATGTCTTTTATAAATTTTTTAAAATATGAGAAGAAGGAAAAAAAATCAAGTTAGCAATGATAAAATAAAATAAAATTTATTTAAATATAAATGATAATATAATACAAGATAAATTCTAATAGTGTAAAATAATCTATATAGTTGACCATAACTAGTGGGATAAAACTTAGTTGTTGTTGTTATTATTATAAAATAGAACGTCGGTAATAAAAATAATGAATATTTTTTTTTGATAATTATCCATCTCTTCCAATAGATTAAACCTGAAAATAACCGATTTAGTCCATTTTTCACTATCCACTAGAGTAAATCTGAGAATCACAAATGGATTATGACAAACACTTAGATATCACGGGTGGTTCAAATATCAAAATTTGAACTCTCATTGTATAAAAGTATGTTTTACTTTTTATTATTACATTTCGCCCAGACAACATCAATGCCTTTTTTTATTAGTTCCCTCGGGACGAGTCAGTTATTTAGTACATAGGGTGTTACCATTATGAAATATGATGATTAATTCCTAGCTAATGGTCATATTCTCCCCTTTCCCAATCTACTACTCAGGCTAATAGTCATCTATGATTTATTTTATATAATTTAGAAGGGGTGCATTTGATTATCCCCTTTTGCCATTATTATTATTATTATTATTATTATTATTATTATTATTATTATTATTATTATTCGTCTATCACAATTTGTGATGAAGGATAAAAAAGCCAACAGTGTGAGTGCAAAGACATTAATGATGGAGAAATCTAGAGGGCGAAGAAACATTAATTAAATTTCTGATGTGGAAGTCGAATACGATAGGTCTACTACTCTATTTTATTGGTGGAAAAAAAAATTATCTTGAGGACTTGCTCAATTTTAATCGAGCAATCTTTTACAATGAGATACTAGATAAATCTGTGAATCAAAGATCAATCTACTTTCATTTTATATATAAAAGAAAAATTAGCTAGCTTAAAATACTATCGTAAATTAATTTTCCTAAAGATTTTACTTTTTTTTAATAAAATATTCGAAAATCAAAAATTATTTTTATATTGTGTTTGGTAGTTGCCAAGGAACGTACGCATCATGGGGAACGTGTCATGCATGTGTTCTTTGATCAACAATTCAACATTTCTTTTTTTTCTTGCATAATTAATTTTGGTGATTTATTTTCATTTTTTTAATATTTGTTATATTCCTCTAAATGCTCCTCCCATCTCTTTCCTCACCTCAA
>JBAMIB010369209.1:0-10871 GCA_037177415.1 Kaempferia rotunda | reverse complement strand
ATAATAATAATAATAATAATAATAATAATAATAATAATAATAATAATAATAATAATAATAATAATAATAAAATTATTTAATTATTTTAATTTTGTAACAGTTAATTATTTGATATATAATTAATATCTATATATTATTTGTATTAATTAATTATATATTATTTGTATTAATTAATTAATCAATTAATTAATAATTAGATAATTTTGAGTATTAATTAGAATTTATTCTATTTAATTTACTTGATATAGATAGAGAAGTAGTTGTATTATTGTATTTATTTGTTGTGAATGAATTTATGATTTTTTATATTTTAACTTTTTAAGACGCATAGATAGACAAATAGCCCCAAAATAACAATCTTATGATCATACTTGGCAACACACGCTAACTTAGTAGATTTTACACTATGATAGTTGGCTCATTTGCTTAAAGCAATATCTTGTTGGTGGATGCTTAGATATTTCCAATCGTATAAAAGTCCCTCAAGAAATCTATAATGTCAAAAAGGGTGCTAAAAGGAGGAAGATGATGCTAAAAAAATGTATTACAAACAATGCAACAATTTTGATATACAAGCCTTTAAGGAACCCGACTATGATGAAGGCAATAATATCCCAAATAGTGAATTTCTAATTGGTCTTCATTCCTCTTGAATTTTAATATGAGTATTAGCAACAATGGCAATATGGTGGTGACATTGCTGGTGCTAGTGGAAGTGATGCAATCGGTAGATCAATATTGGGGGAGCAGTTTGTGTTATCTCATTATGAGATGGTATTGGTTTTTTCCTTTCCTTCCATGGGATGAAAGTTTGCAATTGATATTGCTGATATAATCTGATCGCCGCATTCTAAGACTAAGCTAGCAAACATACTAGACTAGGATTGAAGATGCTTACATAAGGGAGAAGAAGAAATTGATCAATCAATGTATTATCAATTTTTTTCAGTTCAATTGAATTCCTCCTTATGCAATAAACAATATCTACTACTATAGTAGTGTCCAGCATCCAAAAGTATACTCCTAGTATCTAACCTTCAGTTGCATATTAAATTATGGATTTATACCTAGATGAACAAATGGAGATCTAGACATGAATCCTATCGTGTAAGAAACAATGGGGACTATATAGGGATATATGTGTAATAGTTGGACAAGACCTCGTGGATAAATATTATTAACTTTCTACTATAATATAATAAAAAAATATGATATTTCACATGTCTAGTGATGTAATTGTAGAATGTTATGAAACATCTTACATATATTGCCCATGAATAATGTAGTTCGAAAGATATGTAGAACACAGTGCAAGTGGCCACAAATAATAGTGTTAACTTCAAGATGGTTGAAGAATCGTTCGAGCAAGAACTTTCAATTTTAGTTTGGACACCATGCGTAATAGGTTGCATCAATTGGATGATGACATTTGTGAATTCGAAATAGTGAAGAAAGTTGAGGAGGCAATCCTTGACCAAATTTATTTATAATGAGAAAATTTATTGACAGAGAGATTATATAACTGAGAGCAATTAGGTGTTTGAAAGCTTGTACTGCGCTAAGTGAAATAGTTGAAATGTATCATAGTAAATTAGTGAAACTCGGCACTCGATTTCAAAATCTATAGCCGTGTCAAAGTATCGATCTTTGACCGGAAGGATATGTTTCGATAATGTGCCGATATTTCAATACATGGCGTAGGCAATGGATTGGAGTTCAAGAGGGAGGTGAACCATAGGAAGAAGACATTGTACGTGCTGAGCTTAATTTTAAATCAGTTGAAGCATGTCATTTTGGTAAATTACCAAAACACGATACCATTCAATACAAACAATGTCTTTTTTCTTTGCTTCATTTCCTTTCTCCTTTAACTTTCAATTTGTCACTGATACCATACATCGTTGGCACGATACTAGGACAATATCTTTTCAGTCAAACCAAAACTATTACACACTCGAATTTCTAACTTTGGTATTGAGTGATATTGAGTTTGATGATTTACTCGAATGATACGTTTCAATCGTTTCATCTGAGATTTCAAAGCATGCTCGATATCACTTGATAGGGGCAATGCCTTCTTTTTATATTTCATCTCTTTCTTCCTTCAACTTCCAATTTGTCACTGCCATGTCGGCATGTTATCGAACTAATATCATTCTGGTTAAAGATTGAAACTTCGGCATTGCTCAAGATTTTGAACCTTGTTGCAAGGTTATTGTCCTAAAAAAGGTAGTCCATGTTTACTTTTGAAAATAAGAAGCCTCTTAAGTGCTCTAGCAAAAAGATTGTTATATTTGTTAGATATTTTAGGACTACATTAGATGCTTATGGAAGTAGAGTCCTCATATGTTGTTTCGCACAATATTAAAGCGTGGATAAGAAGTTACAAATGACCAATCCTTTCCACATAATTTAAGTAGCCAGAAATCAAAAGGTGCCATCACTATCCAAATATCAACATTACATTAATATAACCATTGTAAGATGGGATGAGTAAAAGGGGAAAAGTTGTTTATTTGACAACTATATAATTTTTTTAATAATATTGATTACTGATAATAATATACTATTAGTTTAGGTTATTATCTCAGTTTACCAATATAGTTTAGTTACAAATGATGATCTCCTAGTGGTCCTTAGAAGTGTAATATTAGGAGTACAATGAAATAAAGAATTATCACCAAAGCTATTAATAGAGAAATTGATTTTTATTTAAATAAAAAAAATACTATAAAATGAACACATTTATCAAAAAATTATCACACACACACACACACACTTCATAACACTTTTAAATATTCTCGAAATGCAAAAATTACATTAGATTTCATCAATAATCTTAGGTTGAAACATTCATGTAAACGTAATATAGGCAATGCCCATGGTTATCAGAATGTCAAATTTGTGGCAATTTGGAATCATTGTATACCTTGAGATAGTGAATTTAGAGATCAATGTCGGTGAGCATTCTAGATGCAATATTGATGGCTTAAAAAGTGATCTCAATAATAAATCTTAAGTAATTTAGAGTTTAGACTTTAACTTGCTCAAATTTTATTATATGCAATAATAAGTATTAAATTTATACCTAATAGTTGTTGTAGAAGATTTAACAGGATCAAGCATTTCATCATATAACACTGAAACATAAACTCAATAGGTCCTGAAACATAAACTCAATAGGTCCTGAAACATAAACTCAAAGTCAATGTCTATTGCAATCAAATGTAAATGGAAATGATATTTTAATTAATACACATGTTTGAAAGTAAAAAATAGTACTGAAACTATATCACATACATGATATAGTACCAAAGTCGCATCATTCTAGTCATAGATTAAAACTGCAACACAGCTTAAAACTTTAAAGCTTGATTCCGATGTTTATATTTCAACAATTCTAGGATTGGGCAAAGGCTTTTACTAATAAATTTATATTAAAATCATTACATTTAATTTTTTGCATTATCAAAGCATCAACTTTTTAGAAACTTATGGGTAACTTGGAATATGGAACCTAAAGCATGATGAAGTAATTTATTATATATCTAAAGTGGAGTTGTGCAGTATGCACTTGCAACAAAGCTGTTAAAGGAAGTGCCACACTGAGTGTCACAACATGCAAAATTGCAAGAGTGAATTGGCTAGAAAACTAGTTAACAATCAATCATGAACATACTTTGGCACTGTCAATGTGTAATAGTAGCAAATGTGTGATAATAAATAGATTTAGGTGGATTTGTACAATATAGATATATAAAGTGGTTTTTTTTTCCCTTAGATTTTGAGCTTTTAGGATAAATGACCTGTCAGTCAATTTTAATATGATAAAAAAGGACAGGCTGGTGCACGAAGTTCTCATGGGTTTAGGGAAGGGTCTATTTATGCAATCTTAATCTTTATTGCAAGAAGTTTTCGCTACTTAAATCTATGACCTCCCGGTCACACTGTAGCAATTTTATCGTTGTGCCAATGCTCCTGCCAATGCTCCCCTACTAATTTTAATAATATTCATGAGGAAAATAATATTACATCAAATTATGTGCTGTGTTGGAGCCAATCAAGAGAAATAGACCCACCCACACATGAAGAGGGAGTATAAATAATATATATGTAAATTTGCCTATTTTCTTACAACATGTGTTTTTTAAAGTAAGTGTTTTTTCAATAACTCTTAACATATTATACATGTATAAAATTGATATACATGATTATATTAGATATTAATTTTATATTTAATATTCATTAGTTATTTTAAATGAAGAAATATATATTCAATTTAATGATATTAATTTTTAAATTAATTGTTAAAATAACATATTATTTTATTAAAATAATTGTTTATAGTAACTAGTAGATGACAATAGCTCTATAGTTGTGCCATTAAAGGACTTGATAGATAATAGAATATCAACAATATGTTGAGTATAAATATTTAAAAATGTTTTATTGAAGAAATTATAAAATTTCATCGTGTAACATATAGACAATTTGAAATTTAATTATATATTTTTGGGCAAAAGCCAAAAGGGCACATTTTGTTTTTTTTTGTTTTTTGAAATCATCAAGATGACGCCTCATTTAGATTTTTTTTTTTTTATCAAAAGGGCGCCTCACTCCTGTGTACAATTATCTAACTATCCTCCATTACAGAGTAACAGTTTATTCACATTATTATCTCTCTCTTATTTTTTTCCGCCTAAATTGACGCTTGGTAGCAACTACAGTTTCGTAGCTACTATAACATGGATAGAAAAATTTTAAGACTAAAATTGGTTGAAGCCTTCAATAAGGATTTAAATGATATTTTGAGTCTGAAACCTAGTTGTTACGGTTTCTACCTCACAACTAGTTGTAGATCTTTGAACAAGCTTTGATTTGATATATTATGCATCGCGTGTTTCAACCCGAGTAAGAAGTTATGACCTCTCAAAGTTTAGAGTTTACCATTCATGTTATATTAGCAACAAGTAGCTGTTACAACTGTATAGCAGCTACAAAACCGTAACTGTTACAACTTGAATATTAAATCCTAAATTTTGAGAGGTCATACTTTTTGACTCGAGTTAAACCATGAGACACACAATATATCAAATTGAATTTCGTTTAGATCTACAATTGGTTACAAGGTGGAACTCATAACAACACAATTTCAGGTTAAAAACTTTAGTCGTAAATTTTTTCCCCATGTTTTAGTAAGTACAACTCAGTTGTAGCAACTACGAAACCGTAGCTTTTACAACTGTGTAGCAGCCACAAGTTTATAGTTGCTAAAATGCACTGATTTAGAAAGGAAAAAAATAGGAGAGAGATAATAATGTGAATACACTGCTATTGTATAGTGGAGGGTATTTGGGTGATTGTTCATTGGGGTGGGGTGCTTTTTTGATAAAAAATCAACATAGGGCGGCCCTTGGATGAATCAGTAAAAAAGGGGCGCCTTTTTGACTTGTGCTCTATATTTTTTTTCACTTTATTTTTTATATTTATTTTAGTTTAAAATTATTCTTTTATCTTGTACCAGTCCAGCAATCCAATATAATTGAGATTAGATTTGGACCATCATTGGAACACTAAAATTTTTCCTAAACCAATAGCAGCATAAGTCCTAGTAGTCTAGGATCCAGTTTTCACTCTTGCTGTCCTGTGATTCTTTAGGTTTGGTCACTATGCACTGGTTTATCATTAAAAGCACATGGGTTTGCATACCCTTGTTTAATTTAAGATTATTTTACCTGATGGTTAATCACATTCATTCTTTTGTTCAGGTTTTTTTTTTCTGGTTATTTGGAGCAACTTTTTTTTTCCTCTTTCTGAGCTTTTGAACCTTCTCCTTTAGTGTTTGTTTGCAACAGAAACCTTCAGCATAGGTTTGAACATGCCTGCAAAGACAGTAGTTTTTACAAATGTACGCAAATATGATGGTGATAAGTTTCGGTGGATTTCCAGTGGTGAGTATATTCAAATGAGTGGGCGTGCTGGCCGGCGTGGTATAGATCAGCGAGGCATCTGTATTTTAATGGTGGATGAGAAGATGGAACCTTCTACTGCTAAATTAATGCTTAAAGGGAGTGCTGATAGTTTGAATAGGTGCAAGATATTCTTTCATGTTTTGTGATTTAAATTTTATTCAATTTGATCACATGGAACTTTTCTTTGTTCTAGCTAAATACTCATTAGTTTTGTGCAAATTCTGCCAATAATATATGTTCTCCACCGGAAATTCTTTCATGTTCATGAAAATGCTAAGATCAATATGAAGTTCTTTCATGTTCAAGAAAATGCCCTAAAAAAAACCCTCCCACCCCCTAGCCACTTGGCGGTCGGTTATAAGCTGACTCCGTGACTTACCTCCCTTCACATAACCTGGGACGGATTGTGAACGGTACTTGGGGTGAGCGTAATCTCCTTTTATTGTAATGTTCATGGAAATGCTAAGATCAATGTGACGTTACTAGAAAAGAAAAATAACAAAATATTATTAGAATGAAATTATATAATATTATTATACATAATTGTGTATATTCACTTATCTTTATCTACATAAATATTTATTAATGTCTTAATATTGATCCATTTGTGCCATCATATTCTCATATTGCATAATCCTCGGTGGGTTGACTTTTTACTATCTACCTGTGGTTTCTTAAACGTTTGTATTACAGCTAGTTATATAACTGATAGTAGATCTATCAGTTATTGGTTTTTTTTGTTTGTAACTCAAAATGAGGCAATCATACAACATTACATAAATTAGCATATGCTTCTTAACTAAGGTCTAGGTAGTGGTAGAAACTAGTAACCAAAATGAATGTTGTACTTTTTACAATTCATGTATTCCAGCTATTTGGAATTAAATGAATGGATATCTTGCTGTTGCACTCTACACAAGGCTAGATTGTTGGTAATGACAACCTAACCTTGAACAAATATGGTTTTGAATTCATGTAAGATTCATGTTCATGTGGATTGCCGAGATAGGCTTAGTTTGACAGTGTTTTTAGTTTCAGCAAGGAGGGAACAGTTGCTGGAAAACAATTATGTTTTTTTTTTTTGCAGAAAAGTGATTTTTATAGTTTTTGTAAAGTTGTGATAGAAGTGATATATGCAAAAACATGGTAGAACTTAATTTATAAATTGTGATTGAGGTTCTTCTCCAACTATCCTATACCTCTTCTTTCATTTCAATTGCTTTTCAGCCTGTAGTATGACAATTGCTGCACCTAAATAATGCCTCCCCCTCTATTACCCTCTTCCATTGCTCCAGTTTATTCTTGTTTTGGGGTTTAAATTCCATTGTTTTCTCCATCCTTATTGCAAAATCTCATTTGGTTTCTTGGATTCACTCTTCTAATATAATACATCATTTCATTTTTCCCTTATTCAAATTATGATTCTCATCTAGATGCCCAAATCTAGCGAATGAACCTACATTTGACTATCGAGAAAATAAAGGTTTTATGATGTCATTATGAGGCATAATTTCAGCTTGAACCCATGTTAATACTATGTCTAATTGTCAGTAAAATCATTTCTGAAGTTTATCCATAATTATATTGGGTTTCATTGCATTTTGTTTTTTTTGTGGCATGGTTACAGCTTGAAGGATTTCTGAGCATTTGTTGCGCATGTTTTTTTGTTCTATACCATTGTATGAGAGACTCTAGGCTGCTTTCTAATCCAACTCTTATTCACAGTGCCTTCCACCTAAGCTATAACATGCTGCTGAATCAAATGAGATGTGAAGAAGGTGATCCAGAAAAACTTCTTCGGAATTCATTTTATCAATTTCAATCAGATGGAGCTCTTCCTAGTCTAGAGGTAAGTTGATGCCAATTAAATCTTAGTTTCTTTATTATTTTTTCTTATCTATTATGGTCCTTAGCCGACTTCACCTAGTAGGATAAGGTTTGGTTGTTGTTGTATCTATTATAGTTTTTACTGATCGAAAAAGTTAGAACTATGATTTAAAATCTTGTGTCGTACTAAGCAATATGGGCAAAACATTTCATTTTGGTTGTTGATCGATAATAGCACACTCTGAGGTCTTGCAGTTGCTGTCGGGGCATCGTAGCCCTGCGGCGGCCGCCAAGGGGGTGCTGCATGAGCCTTGTGGCGGTCGTGTAGGCGTTGTGTGAGCCCCGGGGCCGTCGTAGAGACGTCACAGGAGCCTCGCGATCGCCGTGGAGGCATCGCGAGAGCCCCGCAGACACGTCGTGTTAGAATCGCGGCCACTGGTGGGGCGAAACATGAAGGGGTTGCGAATGAAGGCAGTAACTTAGCTTTTAATTAAATAACTTTATGTTAATAATTTCAATCGATTCCTAACTATAAGGATAATTTAAATATTTATATATCCTATTAACTTAGCTTAATTATACCCTAATAAAACTATCCTATTAATTTAATATATGTCTCTTGCATATTTAATACTATGCATTCAAGTTCTAATGGATATATAGTGGTCCTTGTCAAAATGTTGTAGTTGAACATGTAACGTTTTCCTTATGTGGAATAACTTAGAATTAATGCAAT
Organism: Kaempferia rotunda; assembly: GCA_037177415.1. Taxonomy (NCBI): domain Eukaryota; kingdom Viridiplantae; phylum Streptophyta; class Magnoliopsida; order Zingiberales; family Zingiberaceae; genus Kaempferia; species Kaempferia rotunda. Next base: position 2,336 of record JBAMIB010369209.1, on the reverse strand, counting down.
AGTTTGATAGATCCATATATAATATTTGTGTATGTTTTAACGTTGGCCAGCAACCTAATTGTTATAGGCAAATTCATAAGTGACAAGCAAGATTTTAATTTTTAAATTTTCATCCATTAGACACTTAAGCAAATATCAGTAATTGATAACTTCTATCTACCCATAAATGTCATAATAATTTTTTAAAAGCGATGTTTTATATTCTTATTCAAAACTATGGACGTTGACAACCCATGCAGTCTACCTTCCTAAGCCTACCCTATTTTACCACTAATTTACTAGTCATGTTGATATACAACCACATAGTATGAATGAACTATTATCTTATATACTAAATATCAATAAATGTGAAAGGCAAAGTCAACATTTTTAATCAAGTAGACAAATAAGAGAGTAAAAACAAAGGTGCAGCCCGGTACATAAATCTCCTGTCCATGCGAGGTCTCAGGAAGGATCGGACCACATTGCGTTTACCGTGCATTGAAAGAGGTTGATTCCGCGACTTGAACTTGTGATCATCAGGTATATGACAACAACTCTACCGTTGGCGCGTGCCAATGCTCCCCTTCTAGACAAATAAGAGAGTGCCAAAGCAAAAAAAGAGTAAAAATGACATTTTTGAATAAAACAATATTCTGTTTTTCATTGTATTTTACTTTAGATAGTCCTGAATAATATTTTATTTTTTTCTACAACACTCTTTCCAATACACCTAGTACCTAGTCTATTTAGTGAGTCTTTATGAGCTGGGTTATTACAAAAGCCTAGGAGAGAGGCTTTTATCCTATGGTTCTACTGTTTCAACACTTAAATCATTTTCATGTTTCAGTCTTTTTCTTATCAAGTGAGGCATGCACTCTCCTTAAGTGAAAGGGTAAACAATTTTGCAAAAATTCTAGTCAAAATAAGTTCTGAAAGACCTAAATGAATACATTAATCTACACAATCAAGTAACAAGTACTTTGATTAAAGCAATGCAAACACATTTTAGAGTTATTTTGCAGCGGATGGCCTACTCCTAGATCATGTGAGATTGCTCTTTTTCTTGTAATTATTGTTTTGCAATCATAAAACATTGCAATTTTGTAAAAGAATGGTTTAACGATTTAAAATAATTAAGATAAGATCCAATATTTGAATTTTAAGCTCAAACAAGAACTAAATTTGATCGATGTCAATTTTTCTAAGAAAGAGCCATAAGAAAGACCAATTAAACATTATATATTTATATCAAAATTAAATTGTTTGATTTTACTAAAAATTTATTAATGGTTTGATGGGTATGGTAATTATCCAATGTCAATGTTTACAAGTGGATGAGAAAGACAAGGTTTAAGCTTTAATTTTTAATAATTATCCAAATTAGAGATTATATTCCAAAATTGTTCAAAAGAAACATTGTCCAAATTGTCTTTTTAGACTAATTATTTATGGCTAAAATATAAAGAAAATTTGTGTTGAATTATTCAAAAACTTTCTTCTGTGGGGTTTCTATTGGTTGTTGATTTGTTGGAATAATCAGATCAACTTTTTTTGTATCCAAATCTAATTTGCATGATGCTGATACATATGTTAACTTGTCTAGCAGCTTAGAGATTTAGAAAAATAACCTTTTAGTTTCCATCCATGTCACTTCAGATTTTTAAATGTACTACCTTTTAATATATATATATTTTTTATCAATTAATGTATATTTTAGTTATCGATTAATATATTTTAATATAATGTGATTGGATCAGTTGGTTTGCTTTTTGACTAGTGATATCGGACTTGTCTGAGGTTTATCCATGATCTGGTTCTAATAAGTATAACCTAAAATGTGCATTTAACGTGTTATTGTCTTACTTTATTCCAAAGGTAATTTTTCTACATTTTCTACAGAAACAATGAAAGGAATTGAAAATAGAGAGAGATTCTAAGGTGATTGAAGAGGAGGAGAGTTTGAAGGATTACTACAATCTATTGGAGCAGTACCGAAGCCTAAAGAATGATGTTCGGCATATTGTATTCTCCCCTAAGTATTGCTTACCCTTTTAACAGCCTGGTAGGCTTGTGAAAATTCAACTTCTTGGTGATGATAAAATGCCGTCATTCTCAACTGAAGAATAGGTGACATGGGGAGTAATACTTAATTTTGAGAGGTTAAAAGGTTTAGCCCAAGGTAGGTGACACTGGCAAACCCTATTAAGATGCTTTGGTACCCACATTTTCAGGGCTTTGCCTGTAATTTTAAATTGTTTATATGTGTGTACCAGATAAAAGACCCGAAGATACTAATTACAAACTTGATGCTCTGAATATATTTACACTACTTGATTCTATAATGTTACCAAGTA
>JBAMIB010368888.1:0-10878 GCA_037177415.1 Kaempferia rotunda | reverse complement strand
TCAATTTAAAAATTTTAAATGATCAAAATTTGAATTAAACGAATCAATATCGATTAAGCTCATAAAAACAAATCGAAGTTAGGCTCGTTTCAACTGTCATAACTCGGTTATGTTATCAAACGCTCGAACATTACAAAGCTGTACTTAATTCGGATTTACAAACCCCATCCGTAAACAAAAGAAGAAACGGCAATGGCAGAAAGCATCCATGCTGTTCAAGGGTCATATGCCGTCCTCCGTCGACTCATCTCCCGCCGTTCGATCAAAATTCACCGCTGGTCCCCACTTCCCTCCTCCCCTATTCGATCTTCTCCGGCCGCGACACTCTCCCTCCGCCGCCCCGCGGCTTCCCTTCGCCGCGATTTCTCCTGCCTCATGGCTTCTCCGGCTCCCTCCTTGGCTCAGGGCAGCCCCATCGAACTAAATGATGAATCAGATTTCGATTCTGTCACAACCCCCGACGGTTTCCTCTCCGTGCTCGGCTTTGGCTCTCTTCTTTCGGGTAATCCTCGATCTCCTGCTCCCTTCGTTTGCTGTTCCGCTTTCTGAGCCATCATTGCTCTCCTCGTCGTTCTCCTCCGCTAATAGAGAGGAGTGCCAGGAGCACTTTCCCTGATCTCAAAAACTTCCGCGTTGCGGTGCTCCGCGGGTTCCGCCGGGTCTTTGCTCATGTCGCGCCGATTTTTTTCGAGCGCGGAATTGCTAATGAGGCGACGGGGGTAACAAGTGAACCGCTTTGAACTCGGATAGTTGTTAAATTATATATGCTTTGCTCTAAACGATTGCGTATCACAGGAGGTCTCGAGTTTGAGTGTGGAACCTTGCGAGGGTGAATTCCTTATAGTGACTGTATTTGAGATCAAGAAAGAGGAGGTGAGAAGAGTTTTTTTTTTTTTCCTTCCAAATTACTGGGAATTGACCTTCTCGGCTCTTTGACTGTTCTAAAATTTTGCAGGTTCCTGCCTTTATAGAGAGAGAGAACGAGTTCAGGTTTTTAGCCGTGAGTTAAATTGGCTTGCTTATTCATCTCATTGGCTTGTTTGGCACTGCTATTCTTTTTTACCTACTTGACACCTTGCTGCTTTGGTTCGATGAGCAGGTTTACCCCGAATATTTGAATGGTATTTCATTTACAAACCCTGCTGTGAGTGTTCAATCATGCTGTGACGGCACTTCTTTCTTATTCTTGTATTTTCTATTTTCTTATCTATAATTTAATTAGCTGGGTTAAAGGAGTAGATTCATTTAATGTTCCAGGTGGTTTGTGCTCGCTACAGCGATGAAGAATATTTTCATATAAGATGCAAAGGTGCTGTTTCTGTCCTGTAGAAGGCTATTTCCCTTTTATTGATGTAGGTTCTAAATGCTAAACAATTGATTGTCTGAAGGATGAGCTTCTAGACAAAATGGTCCCTATTAAAGATGATTTTGGCTTTGAAATATTCATCCTAATGTCATACTCATCTTTGCTATATGGGAATAATATTTAACAACATAACAATGTAAGCTTAGGATTATTGTGCTTTGTTCAGAGCTTTCACATAGGAATGTTTGTTATTAATTTTTATCTATAATTATTGAGAACTACTTTCTGTATGCCATATTTGTTTCAGTGGTTTTCTAGAACAGAAAAAATATTTGTGATTGTTGTTTAGAGAACTCACAGTTTGTTATATTACCTTGGGCTCAGGTAGCTTGGTAATGTAAAGCTATTAACCATCAGGTGGAAAAATACATATCCTAGATATCTTGTCATTCATATATGATTGTGTAAAAATACTTTTTTCTATGACTGTATCTTTGCATAAAGGATCAAGAAGATAAAGTCCAAATATTTTTCCATTGTTGTGACACTAAATGAACTTAGTAGGCACTTCTAACATGAACTCTTTGGTATATTTTATTATAATTTATGAGAGCCTAGACAGAATACGCACAAACATCAATTGGAGGAGATAAGTTTTAGAAATCAAAGGATTTAAAATAAGTAAAACTAGGACTAAATATATGAAACATAGTTTCAATTATATATATAAAAAAAGAAGCTATGAAATAAATAAATTGGATGTACACAAAATTTTTGCACAGAATTTGTATCTATTATTCAACAAGAAGATATTCATGAAGATATTATATTGGATAAGAATTGGGTACTAAAATGGAAAAAAAAGCTTGTGTGATCTTTGTCCGCTTCAGAAGATAAAAAAAAAATCTTTTACAAGATTTTGGTATTGTCATCATAGTTGGAAAATTAAGAAATAAGTAATAACATGAAAGGTAGTGCATTAGAGATAATACTAAGATACATGTCTGTGGTTGCATGAAAAGAATAAAAAAAATGATATTTCCTAATAGAAGTTAGATATATTTTTGATAAATGATAAAATAGGATAAAGTACATTAATATAATTGAACATGTTTTTGCTACACGAATAAGTTTTATTATTACACCAGTGAAATCAACTTAGGGTGGAGATGTGGAGATAGATGTTTGCATAGAAAACTTCTTGGAACATTAGAAGTGACATGACAAATTGAAATATTAGTTGTAATAATGACTCCATAGAGTTGAATGACTAGATAACATTGAATGAATAGATAACTCCCTTATACAACAACCAAGCCTTAATCCCACTAGTTGACCAAAAATAGTAGAGACTAATAGTTTGTTTGTTGTTGTTTTACCATGTTTATGTACAATTTAACTAGAAAATGCATGTAAAATGTAGGAGACTTTTTCAATATCCTCTTCTTCTTTCTTTTGTATTGTTGGAGAGTAATTATAAATGATACCTAAAATGGTATTGTTAAGTTAAATCACATATCTACCTTTATGATTACTGTTGTAGAACACTAATAAGTGAATAGAAGATGTGTCTAAGGGCTTATGTGAAATGGTGTATCATATATAATGTACATGGTCTTAATTGAAGGACCAATTTCATTTCAATTGGAAACCTTGTTTTAACATGGCACGAGAGCAGTTTTGCCCACGCTCCATCCACTATCGACTCTAGTTGGATGCTTTCTCATGGATTGTCATCATTAAGATAGTTAATGACAAATCTATATTGACGTGGTGGCTGCTCGATGGTCGGAATTTGAGACGACGATGTCATGGAAGGAGAGCAGACGCCCGGTGCGGTGGTGGGTCAGCATCCCCGTGAGTTGTGCGTCGGGAAGGGGAGGCATAGTAGCGACCGGTGCAACGACAAGCAACAACCAATTTCATGTGCGAACAAAGGAGAGAAGGAAAGATTGCTGGCAAGGAGGTCGTGGTCTGCCGTTGGAGTGCATGTGTGTGGGCGACGGTGAGGCAATGACACGACGTGGAGATGGAAGTACGTGAGAAGTAAAAGAGGCAGAGATGGACCCCTAATTTCAAATCCCTAATTTTGAATCTCTAATTTCGAAGTTGTTCTGATTCCATGTTATTTAAGATATAAAGAATATATAATCTTTATTGAAGAGTGAGACATATTTATATATAAACCAAGAATCTATCTTAAGAAACTATAATTAGGCTAATTGACAGATTTATTAACTAATATATACAGATAATATGGTTACTAATATATACATATAATAGTGTCATTGCCATAATCATCACCAAATGTTGGTATTTAAAGTTATATAGATAGTTGCAATTCTAGAGTGTTTATTGTTGTTATATTTATATTTTTCACTTGTTGATTGAGTATTAACGTTGATTTTGGTACATCCATCAGTCACTATGAGTAGGTCTTCTCTTGGATGTTAGTTATGCAAAATGGCTTAAGGACACCTACACCCTCACCAACATCACACAGATAAGGGCATTCTCAAAAATGGGTGTATCTTTTCTTTATAGAAGGCAACCAAACCGTATGGATTTTTTTCGTCCAAATATTCAACAAAGTTCTTAAGACCACAAAAATTGAATAGCCATTTCTTTGTGATACGTTGTATCTATGACCATGGTTCACATGATGATAGGCATCAATTGGCATCATGGAAATGGATACAATGTTGGAATAGATACATATCATTGTGATCCCTATGCCAAAACAAATCTAGTGGTACCTATCAAAACAAGTCTTATCTTGGTTTGTACCCAACCAAGAGAAAAAGATTCTCATCCCATATCCTATCCTTCGATTTCGTCTAGCGGTTACAAAGAGGGGTGAGTTGGAGTTGGAGAAACCAAGAGTGCATACACATTTTGTACCTATGCTCATTTCAATTCTAATTACACTACTCCAAGTCTAACTCCCAGTGGCGAAGTTAGATATATTTATAAACACATTGAGAGATCAATTTCAAAAAAGTTAGATATACTTATTAACACATTTAGAGATCAATTTCAATAGTAGATATCCTAGAAAAATTATTTAATATTGTTCTTGAAAAATTATGGGGTTAACCTTATTAGAAGCTTATAAGAACTAATGCTCTCATATGATGCACGAGAGTTAAAGTATTATCATGTTGCTCTAAAATATCAATTTGATTGCCTTTGTAAGTGCTTTTGGCTTATGTTTGGAGGAGTTAAACAAGCGGAAGGGATTTATAGAATTAAAATTTACTTGAATTAACTTCAACATACTTTTTGAAGCACGATGAATGTTGGCATAACATGGTAATGAAATTCTAGTATTCTGATTGTAAACAAGAAATGTAGCAGAAAATCCATATTTGACTTTTTAAATCCCATGAATTTTGAGGCGTCTAGTTATATGCCACGCCATTCAAATAATTTTGGCCATTCAATTATTGATCCTAACATCAAATGATGATTGTCGTCATTTGAAGCTCGTGTTGCTTAATCCGTGTGTGTTGTATGATAATACCCTCGAGACTGCCTTTCTCCTATTTTTTACTTTTATAGATAATTCCTCCTATTAAAGAAATTTTTTGGCAAGTCAATTTCTCTTTCTTTCTTCTATTAAAGAAAAAAATATTTATAAGTCAATCAAGCTGATTTTGATGACGAGAAAGGCAACGATGCTATATAATCTTTGGAGCTAGATGTGTTGTAGATGCATTGCAATAGAAGAAAGTGAAAGAGAAAATGGGAGAAAGAAAAATTGACTCATCTATAATTTTTTCTTTAATGATTTTCCAAGTAAATATTAATTCTCTCGACTAATTAAAGGAAGGATATTGAGGCAAAATTATATATTATTTATTGTTATACATACATTTCTTTAAAGGACATGAAGTAAGTTAGTTAAGATAGTAGTTAAGAGTAAAATCTGTAATCTCTCTGCTTTGCTATTCTCCGCATAATGATTTGCCCAAAGGCTCTGATTGTAGTTTTTAGATGAAATGTCTAGTAATGTTTTAATTGTATTAGTTAAGATGAGATATGAAAGATTAGTACATGGTAGCAAAGCAGAATTAAGTTTTCAAAATATTTATCATTTTATTTTTAAACCAACCATGAAAATAATACATGTGTTAGCATTATTATCCTGAAAATAGCTTTTATTAGTGAAAATAATATCAGAGTAGTATTGATAGTTCATTTAATTATGATAACCGTATTGATAGGAGTGTTCCTATTTGGTTTTCACAACTGTTATCATAGTTCAGCCAATAGTAATTGCACCACTGTTATATTGCATTACAAGATGTCGTCTCTGTTATTTTCACAAGTGAGAATTTACAGCGGGTTGTAGTAATGAAGATTTATTCTAGTAACTTAGTAAACCAACATGGTGCAAAGTTGATGCTCAAGAGAGTAGTCTTCTTTGGCAATTTCTGGCGCTATTTCATGATCAACTTTTGACCACTCAAGTCATGTATGAGATGAAAGCTTGAGCTATCATTGTGTATCATTTATTATTCAAGTATACGTGATTATTGAAAATTTCTTTGATTTTTTTGTTGGCTAACATGGATGAGTACTTATCATGATAACTGGCAAGCATTGCCAGATGATTCTACTGAGCTAATTCCCTTTTACACCAACCTTAAGAGAGAACAAAAGCAAGAGAACCATTCTTATATTATGCTTTGCCTTCATGGAACATGTTCTAACTTGAACAATTAGTAGGGATTTTAGGTGGAGTTTCTATTAGATGTTTTTTACATATAAGTTTTTATGTTCTTGACATTCTTTCCCTCATATTAGATTAGGGATGATATGGTTAGATAAATGTTAGCTTTGAATCTAATGTTACATAGAAGTTAATTTGTTGTCGTGTCGTATGGTTAATGATCAGAGAGCAGGAGCACAATGAAAGATCTTGATCGCAAATGAAATGGGGTATGTCAGATGGAGATTCTATGCCCAGATCAAGGGGGTGAGGTGATGGACAAAAAATGTTCTTTACCTAAGATGTTGTGGCCACACTACTAGAGAAGACATTGTGTAGCTACAGTGTTGTAGAATATGCATCTGTAATGTACCACTTGATAAGATGTGTGAGGAGGCGGCGCCTTGAATTGCACAGCACCTAGGTTGCTGTAAATCATCTATAATAACCTTAGTATCGAGTTGTTGGATTTGTGAAGAGTAAGCAGCCTCAGCTATGCAATATATTAAAATTATTTAAATTTAGGCCATCCTTCATTTACATAATAAAAAACAAATCCTCAACTTGTGTTATGCCCTTTTTTCTTAAGCTATTACACTCATGCTGCTATCTCCTGGACAGGTAACAAGGCCACTTTTTTCAATCGGTATGGACAATACAACATACAGAAGATATGGCGTGATGATATTTTGCCTTGTCGGATATATCTTAGGCATTGGTAAGTAATTACTCGTGTATTTCCTATGTGATACATCATACACATATGATCTAGTTTGTAATTGGGTCATCAGGTGTTTCCTCTTGATAACTGATTGTAACATTATCTGTCTGGTTAAGGGGGGAAAAAATGGAATGCTAGAACTCTTTGGGAACGATAGAGCAGTTTAGGTTTTGGTTTGGACTTAGCTTGTCAAAGAATCTTGTGGGAATTCATTAGATTTCTTCAGTTATTTTTATACTCTGCTATCTATAAATTTGTGAGCAATTTCATAAACATTGCTTTTTCATAAACCCAATTCTGCAGTGTTCTCGCTGCCAAAAACCTCGGGGAGTTGGCTTATGACAATTTCTTAGATCATACCTTCATCAGTGACCGGAAAACATCGATACGGGAATACTTGAACTCAACTGGCTCAGGAATTATGGAAGAAGAGCCCCCAGAGGCTCTCAAATACCGTTATGGTGGATAATTTGGTACAATTTCAATTGTTTCATCCCAAATAACATGTTTGCAAAGGTCAGCGGCATATCTCCGTTGCCTGCTGCTTTGCAGTCCATACTTACAGGATCATTGAGGCAATTCAATCTCAGAAACTCCATTTCAATATTTTCCTGGTTGTATTTATAAAATTAGTTTTCTTTTTTTTTATATATAAAATGGTTGCTGGATTTTCTTTATTGCTCAAGTCATAATCAGATGAACAGCGGAGGTACAATGAGTTGAGTTTTCTTCAAGAACGGACCGTTGAGTAGTCGGAGGAGTATGTGTTTCCAGATAAAACAAAACATGGACCTATGTGACACTTGCATTAGCAGCTTCCACAGATTGCAAATGTGCATTGCAGAAGTGGATGAGGAAGTTGTGAAACTATTGAAGGTCAGGTTCAAAAAGGAAATTCTGATGTAGCATGCTAATGTGGTGATGGGTAATGAATTGAATGGAAAACAAAATGTGTATGGCCTGGCACAACTTGGGCCATGGGCAACATGCCACACCAACCAGTTGTGTTGTGTTGTGTTGGGCAGGTTGTGCCAGAGGTTGGGCCAGGTACAAGCAGATCCTAGGAAATACCAAAATTGGCACAAACCTGGGTTTGATTGAGTTGTCAAGTAAAACTTAGAAATTGGTATGGTCAAGGATTTAGTCGACTAATGGTTTGATTCAGTTGATTAACAGGTGAGTCACTAGAGAGTCAACTCAAGTTGACTTGCTATCAAATAGATTGTTTTTGTTCAGTTCTGAGTTGATTGGGATGAATTCGATTGATTAGTTTTCTGACAGGAAGACTCTTGTTTCTAAAAAAAAAAAGACTAGCTTCAGATGACATACATAATGCACTGGTTCAGTTGACTGGAACTTTGTTGAATCAATTGGAATATCCATTGTCATGTAGAAGGCTGATGCGTGGCTTTTAGTCGATTATTTTGTGTAGAATAATTATTTTTATGCTGAAGTGAAGTTGAGTTAAGGGATATAAACATTGAACCAAGTGGAACTCATGAAAATTTCTAAAAGCATGTATATTCGGCATCCGAGGCTTCATTCTCTAATTTTTATAATATTTATTTTGTTAAACTTGTATTCTCTCTTCTTTGCATTTATCATATTTATTATTGCAAGAAGAAATATAAGAGGTTTTTCCATCTATGATAGGATTTGAGAAGACAAAAATATAGTAATATTCACGAAGTAACTTGTGGATGAGTTCTTTGCGCTTCTTGAGTCTTAATTGTTGTTTTATATTTTGGTTCAGCAACTAACATACTTTAACATAAAAGCATGTGATTTTAACTCTAAGATATTTACCCCTATCTCCACTCCCTCTTCCTTCTCAAGTTGATCCAACAATTGGTATCAAAGTCTTGTTACTCTTGAAGGACTAACCACAAAAGAAGCTCATTCAATCAATAAATGACAATTTAAGAGGGGTTTAGCACATACTTTGATGGGTAAAGTTTATATTGGAAAAGTAGAATGGAGAATTTTCTTATGACATATTTCAAGAATTGGATCACTATGAAGGAAAAGGATTCGAAGCTCTCGAATTAGAAGATCCAATTGATCTTGACAAGCGGAGTGATGATTTAAAGAAGGACAAGAAAATGTGAAGGTCTCTACCCTTTTCTCAAGCCTTTTTGCTAGTTGACAAGCTCCCTTACTCCTCTATTTATAGGGTTCAACTGTTTTATGTTCGCGTAAACTTGTGCTTGGTAATAGGTACTTCAATCCACTCAACTTTTTTGTAGTCGATAGTTATTTCGATCATGTTAGTTCTTTGACAGTTAATGCTTTCCTCAATCAATTAAACTCTCTCAGTGGTTTGCTCTAATTGACTCTAGTTAAAGAACTAATTTGCACAGAGGTGGTGTTTAGTTACATTTATTTGTTTCCACTCCAAATCTAAAATCTTTTGAATGCGAACAGAACATCTCAAGTCGTAGTAAACTCAGCAGATCAGTTAATTGATCTTGACACACAGTTGATTGGTCCCTTGACACCCAATCGACTAGATCATTGACTCCAACCTTAAACACCCTTTTCTTGTTCGAGTCCTCACCTAAATCAAAATGTAGGTCATTCGTTGGCTCTCACAACTCATAGAATTTACTTGTCAAGAGTCCCTACCTTCTAATTTTTAACATCTTTCAAAAGGTCTTCCTCATCTGCCGAGAGGCTTCGTCTATTGGTCTTTTATATGCAAGAGACCTCTAGACCTTCCTTGCCGTGCTTCCCAACCTTTCTCGTCTACTAAGAGGCTTTGTCTTCAAGTGTTCTTCATTTTGCAAGAGGACTCAAGAAGCTTCACTTATGGTTTTTCCTTGTTTGTATAATATTTGGTCAATCTTGATTTATCAAGACTTCTCCAACTACTAAATATTTGGTTCATCTTAACCTACTTAGACTTCTTCAACCGCCAAAATATTTGGGAACATTTTGGCCTACTCAAAGTCTTCTAATCACCAAATATCTTGTCCCTCTTAGCATATTTGGACTTCTTCAATCGCTAATTATTTAATTATTGTTGGCTTACATATATTTCTCCTCTATCAAAGTTTTTATGAACTTCTCTTCGATCAATACTTGTTGGACTTCTCTAATTGACTAATAGTAGATAAATCTTGATTTGTTTAGACTTCTCAATTAACTACACCTATATATAGTAATTTGTGAATTATCTTGCACTTGCATATTTTACCAACTTTATTATATAATAATACAATATTATCCTATCTCAAATTCTTTGTAAAAAAAAAACAAATCCAAACCGCTTGGTAGAGCTTGACTATTTGAGACATAATTGCACCAATGAGCTTCGCTTTTTAATATTCAAAAATCCATTTAAGTTAGCATATTTAAACCTATTTTCTAAGCCATTTAGACTAAAATTAGAGGTATTACCTTAAACCCTCATTTCTCTATTTTTTTAATGAGTAATATGAGTTTGTAACTCAAATCCCTCATCTCTCCATTTCCTAAGTCATTTAAGGAAAAATTAAAGCTTTTAAACTAAACCTCTCATTTTCTCCCCTTTAGCCCACTTTTAAAACAAACAAAAATACAAGTATCACTAAAAAAAAATAGATTTTTTAGAGATGAAATTTTGTAACGAATTATTTTATTGTAATTTTGCAATGAGAATAGAAATCGTCATTAATTAGTAACGAAATTAGCAACGAAATTAAATTGTAGAAAAATAGGAACAAATAAATTTTCGTTGCAAACTTCGTCTGTGACCGCTCCATAAAAGCCATCATAAGTGTGGTGCAATAAAACACTCAAAGAAACAAAAAGAGAATAGGAGTTTAAATCTCATATGATTCTTTGATCTGTCATCCTTGCGACCCTCCCATGACTGCTCCACTCTATTATAAGGGAGTAAATCAGGAAACTAAATATAGTCATGAGGATAATTCTTTGGTTTTTGATGAGATTCGACTCTTGCTCAATTCTACAAACTACTATATAATAACTAACTCAGATATACCCTGTGATTGATTTGAATCTCATGAGTGGAATATCCTGGAGTCATCTTCTTATATGCATAAGTTGTCCTTCAAATTTACTCAGTGAACACAAATCAAGAGAGAAACCATCGGGATTAGTTGAGCAAAATTTACATATGTTAATTATAAAAAG
>JBAMIB010368671.1:241-10879 GCA_037177415.1 Kaempferia rotunda | reverse complement strand
CTCCTAAGCTCCTGCACACTTAGACACAAGGATCAAATACACAGGACCTAACCCAACTAGGTTGATCACATCAAACCAACTTGGGGCACCAACAAATTGAAGTTCGATCAACCCCCAAAATGCACCAAATTTAACCAAAATCAGACTCCTATCATATGTATAGTGTCATCTCTCCAGAGATACCCTTCCACTTAAGACTAACAGATTTCATCTACACCAAATTTATATCAGATCCATAAATACCTAATGGTTTGTGTTGGGTTGTAATTCCTATGTTGTTAACTGCCCCTTTGGCAGATTTTGTTGAGCCAGTTGGCACGTTGTTTAAAAGTGAAATGTATTGTACCTTGATATTGTGTTTTATTTAAAGGGAGAGTATTAATTAATTTTTTACTTCCAGGGTGTTACTGGTTCTTTTATTATAAGGGAATTGACAAATTTCATTCAGAACCTTGGTCTTCTATTACTTCCACATGTGTATGTGAAGGCTGGTGCAACTCTTTTGGTAAGAAAAAATGCAATTCATTTTTTGTCTGTTGAAGCGTACAAACTGTTATACGTCCCACATTGGTAAATTTCACATTTGCATTGTGCAGGATATTGTAGAAGGGAGTTCTTATAGGTTTCCTTTGTCATCTCAAGATTTGTTTAGTCTTCTTGATGATGCAAGCGAGAGGACTTTTTTACATGCTGGAAATGCCTTATCCATGCAAAAGTATATCTTCAATGGAGACGCTGAAAAGATTTCTATTGAGGCGAAAAATTTGGCTGCATTTGCTAGTTTTATGCTTGAACAGAAATTGGTATGACAGTAATCCTAGTACTGAAAATTTGACCTTTTAATGTTTCTTCTTAGTTTGCCTGTATTTGGTTGCTAGGTCAAGTCGTGGCACGCTGAGAAAGATGCTGAAGCGCTAAGATTACAGTGTCTGCTTATGGAAGAAGAGGAAATTGCAAAGAAAAGGTACCAATCAATTGAGTTTACTAATTAACGGAAATGCAAGTTCATGAGTATACCTGAGTAATATAATTGGGTTCCTATAACCTCCTCTGCTTTTACCATAATTAAGGAGATGCCCTTGTGCTGAAGAGTGCAAGTGTAGGTAACTTGTAAATGTTCGATAGCTGAGATGCCCATGTAGTTCTACATGGGTTGTTGTGAGCTAATTAAAGAGGTTCACGAGTCCCACAAGAGATTTGTGGGACAAAGAAGGGGTCTAGATGCTTAGTCGATTGAACTATTATTTTTGGATGAATTGTAAATATATAGATCAAAACAGAATGTACCATACTCGACGCCTGCAAAACAATAGACATGTGTCTGTATCTAATGGAACAACCTATCTATCTTGGGCTCACCACCTCATATCGGCGTCTATTCCTAGTTTTCCACAAAAGATAAATCATATATGTGATCGCTAGATACCGACCGTGAGGCAGGTGTTTCCAAGGTACACCCTCTGTAGTGTATGGAACAGGCAGGCTGCACTGCTTCTGTTCTGCCAGATGTTGAGCCATCTTCTTACACTGCCCTACAACAGTTTGCTAATGGGGCATTGGAAGAAGACATGGGCATTGCTTTCATTCTCCTGTTTGCACAAGGAGCAGGTCTTGTCCACCTCAAACGTAATGTGGTCTTTCGTCTTCAGCTGTCCATGTGCGAGAAGCTAAAAAATAAATCTGCGCTTAGGCATCGATATGGCTTCCATAATAGTTAAGTTTAACAAAGTTAATGAGCTAGTTCTCTGGTGTCAATGTGTTGACATTACATCTGTATAAAGTCAACCAGCAAGAAATGATAAGGTTGCTTATTGTGCCTCATTATTAGGTTTTTCTGAAATTAGTTATGGAATTTAGAACATCAGTAGTTAGAGATGGAGTAAATAACTATACTTGACATGTTGTGGAGCATCAACCTTCATGTCCTCGTAGTTTTTACCTCTAGTAGTGTAGTTTAACTAGGCCAATTTGAGTTATAAAGCGTGATGGAGCTATGACTTCAGTAACCTATTTGTCATATGGGGGATGTTTGTCTGTCAGTAGAATGGCTCATGAGGGTAGTATTCTGGATACCAGTATGGTCAGTGTTAAGAAGGCCTAGTTATTCAAAGACAACATGGTTAGAGGTGACAATTTAGGTTAGTGACAACTCATTTAATTCAGATTCAAACCCGACCCATTAAATAAACAGGTCTAAATCCAGAATTGCACATGACCCATGTGTAAAAGGGTTTTACGGTCATGTCACATGACCATTTAATTAAATGTCTCATAAACATGACATATAGCATGACCTACTTAAAAAACTTATAAAATTAATATACAGACCATATCCTAATTATTTTTAATTATACAAAAGTATAAAATGTAATATGTATTATACTTTATATTTATTATATCATATATATCCATAACATACGTTAGATTATATATTTATAATTTAAATTAACTAATAAATATGATTTAAAATCTAACCACTTGAGATGCAAGTCAGTGGTGATTCGACCTGCATATTTGTGAGTCATAAATGGGTCAACTCATTTGTAACGTGAACTTGTTTAAATCAAACCTAAATCTGTAAAATTGTAGCCCAGGTTGTGCCATGAAAACATGTCATGTCAACTTTTGTCAATGTAAGTGTGGTGGCCTAGATTTCACTGATAAAGCCATAATCCATGTAGAAGCATTACTACACCCTAACCTGTCACACACATAAACTACCATAATCAGCGAGGCAAAATCTTCACTTAAAAGAGAATTTGCATTAAAACAACAAATTCACAATCTGGAATCTCAAAATTCTACAACTTGTTTATTCTAATTGTATATATTTGAAAGATTGGTTTAGATGAGAATAAGACCATACTTCTCAACTTGGTATGAGATGGTAGACACTTTAAGGCTTTAATCCTTTATTCAAACTGTATACTTAGTTGTATGAGACTTTAAGTTTTGTGTATAGTAAGTTAGAATTCATTAATAGAATGATGCTCAGGACTGGATCAAGTGACCTATATATATTCCAGTACAACATATAATTATCTTACTGATGTAATGTGAAGAGGCACAATGTACCAGGTATTTGGGGTTGGCTGTATATATTTGCTCCCCAAATAAACAGCCATTTTATTCATTATTTTATTACGATTAAAGCTAGCACTAATTTTGGAATGCATGCTTAGTGAAAATTGAAAATTGCTAGTTAGTACTTAGATAATGTGGAAAGTGACAGTTTTTTTTGTCTGTTAACAAATTTACTTGGTCAATTTGATCTGATTATGATAACTAGAGATTATGTGATTATGTGGAGAATGTTTTTATTTTGTCTTTGAATAAATTTTGCTCGGTCAAGTTACCTTGATTATGACAAGTCCATTATCTTGGGTAATAAATATGCATATAACATAGCATTTCTGGTTATATAAGATGGTAACTCTATCTTCTATACATATAAAAGTGCTAATTTAATTTTGTCAATGTGGGCTCCACTTGTATATCGACATTGCTGGGTGGTTGAGCATTGTTGCTTCCGCTGTGAACCATGAATACTTTGTCACCCAATGTGGCATAGGAGCATGTGGTGGTCAAGACAAAAAAGTGCTAATTTAGTTCCCATGAGAATTCTTTCCTAGCCCTTGAATTTTATGGTGGTTTCTGCAGGCAAACTGAACTTGAGGAAAGGAAAAGGTTGAAAAAATTGAGGCAGAAAGAGAGAAAAATGACCATAGCAACTGGTAATGCCAAAAACAATTGTGAGCCATATTCACATGATTCTGTCGGGTTAACATGTAGGTATACAGGAACATCAAGCCCAATACCTACACCTGTCTCTTGCTTTGACACTTGCACAACAAAAGCTAGTACAAAGTTCTTGTGTGTACAGCCGACAAAATACTGCACAGTAGAACCCCATTTAGATTGCAACATGTTTTTGCATTCTCCAAAAGAGGTTAATGTCGACTTTGTAGATCAGAAAATGGAGAATGTATCCTGTGAGTGCCAGCTAACTCCAATCAGTGGCCAAATTTTGTTGACACAAATTCCTCCAAGCAGTTGCTACCATGATGAAGCTCCATTTGCAAAATCTCCCACAACTTCAACCAACGACCTTAGTACTGGGACACAGAAAACAAAGCCAGAGAAAGATGGCAATGAAATTAACAGCAAGTGTGAAGTCTTGATTGGATCTATCAGTGTTGACCTTAGAAATGGTTCACCGTTGTTGCTGAAACATTCTAAGCTATCAGAGCATGTCTCGAGTCTTAATTCAGCCAACTTAATGGACATAAAACCACCAAACCCATTTTGCCATGACATTGTAGATTCTGCTGTAGAACAAATAGGAGCAAAGTTTAATGAATTACATGCTCACCCTTTTAATCATATTCCTGTTGAGAATGCTTGCGGCAATGGTTTTGTCAAACGCTTGGATTCTATCATTGACTTGGATAGTTCAGATTTGTCATTCCCCAGACTCTTCTCAAGCCATACCGCAAAGGCCTTTCTAGCAGAGAGTAAGTGCCCCTTATCTTCTGTGCTCTATTTTGGAGGCCTCACAAGTCAATAAGCTGTTTTTCCATACTTTGGACTATTTTTATAATAATTACCTTTCTAAAGTTCTGCAATCTATTAACTACTGTTAAACAAATGCAGGATGGAAGGAATCAATGATGTCTGATCATGTGACCCTTGCTTTACCCTCTGACGCCGAATTATGAGTCTCTCTTTCCACTATTTTTTGGTTGAGGTAGAAGATCAGCAAGAACATAAAAAACAGACATCTGGTCCAGGTTTATGATATCTCAGCTATAGACATTTTTGTTACCAAGAGCATTGCTAAGATAGATGTTGAACTTTGCGGATTAGTTGGGTCCCTAAAAAGGTCCAATGTTTTAGATGCATAGATTCTTCTTTATGATATCTTGCAGTTTATTGCAACCTGAAGTTTTAGAAGGCTTTCCTATTTTAGCAGTTGTCTTCTGACTTCACATCTGCTTTCTTTTTGCAACACTTCAACGCATCTTTCTCAGTTTAGATTTTATGTATCCGTTTGGATTTACTTTAACTGTTTCGTTGTATTACTCCATAGATAAATTATAAACAAGTAAACAACTGACTGCAAGTTGAAGGCTCAAGAATCTACATTTTATTTTGTTTGTTATCTTGCAACTTCTCTTTGAAGTCATTGCAACTAAACATTATCGCGTCGAGAAAAAAAAACAATTTTCTTTTTTTTCAAACATTTTATTATATATGGAGTGAAAAAGTGCTCACTTTGAGTTCGATTCTCTTTCCTCAACAGCATTTCTGCAAGTAGATTAAAGATTTGTTCATCTTCCGGATAAGTGTAGCTGAAATTTCAAATAAATGAGTTTATAAAATTTAAATATATATGATAAAGTTTCGTTCAAGGTAGTGTCCTTTATTTTTAAAAGTAATTATAATTGTTGATTTTGTGATAGCTTGGGGGCTTGTTAATTACATGCGATAATAAGTTCGGTCTATTTTGAGATGTGTAGAATTGAAAGAAAAAAAAACCATGCAGCTTCTATTCTGTATGTAACTTGCAAATGTCAATCGAAAAAAAAAAGACGCTTTCAGGTAATTGACAGTTATGAGTGACTTCCAAAGGTACTATGAAAACGAAGCAAATAGAAGCGTGGGCTTTTTGATAAATTTTGAAATTTCAAACTTTATGCAGCTTAAAAGAATTTAAACAGTATGATAAATTCATGGAGAAAAGTCAACACACTGTTTTAGTTTTTTACCAAATAGATTATCCAACTATTCTATGCAGTTTATTTACATTATTATCTCTATTATTTTTTAATCTAAATTGATGCATTATAATAGCTACACACGATTATAACAATTACACCTTTGTAACTGTTGCATGGTAGCTACAATTTTATAATTGCTAGAAGATAATTTTTTTTAAAGACAAATTATGCTAAGCCTTCGAAAAAGATTTAAATAAAGTTATAAAACCATAGCTGCTCGTAGCTGTTATAATGCATCAATTAAGATAAAAAATAAAAAAAAAGGTAATAATATAAATAAGTTGCTATTGTCGTTGCCCTTTCGACTTTTACCCTAAGTTTATTATGAGCTTTTACCCTATGTATGTTATACTTTAGTTAATCGTATAAATATATAATAAATTTATAAATATTATGTATATAAAATTTCTTCTTATTGTAAGACGGAAAACCCACTCGATTATTCCTTTCACATGATTACAAACTAGATATTCAACACGCTTCTAATGTTTTAAATGTTTGAATTATACATCTTCTGTGCTTCAACACTCAGGAGTGAGAGTATGATCTCTACTGTAATCCTCACAGTAGTAATAAACCAGATGATTCCTTTGAACCCACTGCATTGCCTCGTATTGCTGTCGGCTTAGACCCGAGCCCATCGGCGAAGAGGCGATTGGTCGGCACGATGGCGATGCGTAGGCCGAGCACCCTCCTATTTTGAAGTCAGCATACCTCGAAACAAAAGGTTGGAACCTGTAGTCGGCCTTGTACTTCCCATTTTCCGTCGCCCACGACGATGCATCCCAAATTGAGGCATACACCCACATCGGCCGGTCGGGAAACATCGCCTCCAGTTTCCTCTGATACCTCCGAATTGGCACATCGTCGACAAAAAATCTGCAAGAATTAAGAAGCTCAATAATGAACTCATGTACAGTTGAGAGATTGAACACACAATCTTGGATCGATATATCCGACACTCACACTATTTCATCAGGGTTCCAAAGAATGGCATAGTGGTGGAAGTCGGCGGTCGGGTCGAACCAGAGGTGGAACCTCATCTCCCTCCCGATGATCCTGCCATCTCCACTGCCCCTCACATAGACGTTAGTCTGCAGAGTGTAGGGCTTTCCGGGGGTCGTGCCAAGGAACTCAATGTCCACCTCGTCGTGGTGTCCCGGGTGAGCTTGGTCATTGGATAGCTACCAACAAACAATATCATTCATTCATTCATTCATTCCCGATCGAGTTCTCAATATCGAATCAATCACCCTCAAATTGCTTACGTAGAAAGCAGTGTTGACGCCCGCAGTGTAGCCACTTTGAAGCTTGATTGAGGCGCCAAAGTAGCCATTCCGGTACGGCCGGTTCGACTTGAATCCACTCCCTAATAGTGCACATATATAAACAGTATAAGCTTAATGACACGACTGTTGATACACACGAAGGGAGGGGAGTAAAAGCATGGTGTTACCGGAGTTACTGTCGAGCCAAAGTGTGACACTGGATTGATCGCGGGAAACCGATTGGTGCTCCTTGCCCCAAAGGGTACTGTAGGCTTGGTAGAATCTCCACGATCGCACCTTGGAGCTCAAGTAGTAGCCCGGAGACGGCGGTTGAGCATTAACACAATAATAGAAGAAGAAGAAGAAAAAGAAGAGGATGTTGAATTGAATTGGAGAAGCCATGCAACTCAATTAGCCTCAAAGAAACACAGAAGCAAGTGACTTGCTCAGTGAAGGGAGAGTTCGTAGGGTATAAATAAGGACTACAAGTCTTTATAACACAGAAAAAGGTATCCCTTCATTTGTTCAAAGTTAGGCTATTAGTCACTTGGATATATCGTCTCTCCTCCAATCACGTAGGCATTTGTCGCATTCATTTCGTGAATTAGATATAGTTAGATAGATCTTATAGTCATCGTTGACATGTTTTCTCCTTTGTCAAACATGTTCCATCGGCGTGAATGGCGGCTTCATCAGATCATGCACATGGTAGGTACCTGAGGGTCTGAAAGGGTGAGCAGAAGTCAAAGTGTTGGGGTCTTCAGACCGACTAAAGATGATGATGAAATGTGATAAAGTATCGATCGGAATCGGGAAGCGTTGATTTTTGGGCCAGACTAAAAACTTTGGTCAACGGTAAGTACGACCTTTCGATCTTTAACTAAATTTGTTATAGCTCCATGAATCTTGTCCGTGGAAGAGACGTGGGGGACCGGCGCGTTATACTACAAGAGCCGGAAGAGCCGGAAGATTCTATAGGAATGACAATAAGACAATACGTCAGATTGGTCGAATATCACATCCTTCGTTCTTAATATTCATCCTGTATCCATCACATATCATAGTTAACTTTCATCCTCGTTCTATTACATCTATATTTTATTCATCATTAGTGGCAACACCTCACACACTAACCAACAGTCCATCCCGCAGGGATATAACTCTATATTTATTCATCATTTTATTACTATCTACAATTCTATTTTTTTAAAAATAAACTATTTCAATAAAGAATATTTATTAAATTCTTTTTTAAAAAAAACAAAAAGAGTTGCGCCATGAAACGAGCTAAATTTTTTTCTTTCCCAATAACAAAATTTGTTCTTTCCCAAATACATTGCACAACTGTCTTTTGATTCACTTTTACGAATAGAAGCTATTGTTAGCCAATGTGTTTGCACAAGGCGGTCTTATCGAGTGTTTCTTTCGCTATGTGGCTTCAATTCTCAGGTTTGTTGGATCCAAAAGAATTTAAATATCTCTATAATAGTATAATATTGTCTACTTTGAACCTAAACCCTCATGATTTTATTTTTGGGCTCTACCCAAAATGTCTCGTACTAATTAGTATATCATCATTGGTATCCTAAGTAGTTGTAGCAGTTGAACTGGAAATCGATACATCGTCATATTTACTAGTACTTAACTATAATATAATTTTCTACTTTGAATAAAAAATATATAAAAAAATGCAGATATAATTAACACATATTTTTGTTGTAAAACTAGACAGTTGCGTTTGTCATGTGAAACACCTCGATAATTGCATCCACGGCATAGCCTGGACTTTGAGGTTGATATCTCCTTTGATGGTTTCAATCTCTTCCCACATCCCTTTGCCCTTACTAATGAAGGATCGACAATAGAAGGGGTCCCTTCTGTGGTTTGATATTTCCCATGTATTCCCAAATAATTCCCCTCAAATAAAGAACCACATACCCCCTTAAGTCTGATTCTCGACCCACCAGGACTTCCTGCCTCTCGGTCCAACCAACCTACTAAAACTTCTTTCTCTTATAAACTCATAATCTTTTTTATGTGTTTTCAATATGGGACTATGTTTGCAACATTGCAAACCAACAATCCCCCCTTAAGTCCGATTTTCGACCCACCAGAACTTCCTGTCTCTCGGTCCAACCAACCTACTAGGACTTCCCGCGCTAGTGTCTGATCCTCTTAATTGGGATATGGGAGACCTCAATCCTTTGTTAGAGGTCAACATTCTACCCACATGATTCGATCAGATCATGACTCTTATGCACAATTAGCGGTTGGTCCAAAAGAATTTAGATATCTCCACAATGACATGATATTGTTCACTTTGGATCAAAGCCCTCCTAGTTTTATTCTTGGCTCTATCCAAAATGTCTCATACTAATAGAGATATCTTTCTCTTATAAATTCATAATTTTTCTAATATATTTTAAATATAAAATTATATTTACAATCTTACAACCAACAAAATTCTCTAAGATGTGTCAAATAATTGCTGCTATATTTTTTTCTTCTTCTTCATAGGGGTTTGCTTAACCTTGGCATGGCCCACTCATATAAAAATTGCCTTAGGTGCTGCAAAAGGGCTTGCCTTTCTTCGTGGAGCTGAAAGATTCATAATTTACAGATCTTAAGGGTTTGTGTTGATCCTTTGTCCTGAAGTGTAATTTCATTCTCGTCAACCTATTGAACTAGCTCCTTAAATGTTATAGTTAGTAACCAGTATAGCATAATGCTTTTCTATATTTATGATATATTTTAATATGTTTTTTGAATGCCAAGCCTGAGAAAGAAGGCAATGTGAATTTGTAAGGCCGGTGATTTAATGGTACTTTGCAAGGAAATTCTGTTTAGGAAATATTTATGAATTAGGATATCTATCAGATATTCAATTTCTTCGTGTGAGAGTGTATTTATATTTGAATTGTATGTAGGATCTGTTAAATCGTGTAGACAGGTGAATGAAAATCGTTAATCTGTAATTTAAAAGTTAATTTTTCTCTGACAATTAAAATTAAACCAAACACAATAATTAAATAAATAAACTGAAACAGAATATAGTACGAGACAGACAAAAATTTACTTAGATCACGATCAGCGGATCGTTACTCTAAGGTGGTTGAAGCTTTACTAAATTAAACTCCATTTGCGGAGACAGAGATGACTCGTATATATCTTTGAAGCTTAGAAACTTGAACGCTTGAATACAAAGAAGTTATAGCGTTTGAAATGATCAAAATAGAAGAATCAGATAAGAATTTACTTGGATCACGATCAGCAGATCGCTACTCTAAGACGGTTGAAACTCTACTCAATTAAACTTTATTTGTGGAGGCAGAGAAGCTCGTATAGATCTTTGAAGCTTGGAAACTTGAAGGTTTGAATACAAAGAAGTTATAGTGTTTGGAATAATCAAAACAGAAGAACCAGAGCAATATTTATTGCTTAGGTAAAAAGTGAAGGTTGGCTTTCCGGGCATTCGGACTAGCTCCAGGCACCCCTAGGTCGATCGCCACATCACATGGCCACAACGGCTTTGCGATAGAAGTTTATCCACCTCCGAATGTCCAGACCATGTTCGAGCACCCTGAATGTAA
>JBAMIB010368463.1:0-10883 GCA_037177415.1 Kaempferia rotunda | reverse complement strand
AAAAAATCAATAAAATGAATTGAAATATATATATATATATATATATATATATATGGCTCTTAGGCATAGGCCTTAATGGCATATGCCTTGAGCAGGCATTAGTTCCATGTGTTGATTTAATTTTCCATATATATATATATATATATTTTGGTGGGCCCCACTATATTATGGCTCTTAGGCATAGGCCTTAATGACATATGCCTTGAGCAGACACTGGTTCCCTATGTTGATTTAATTTTCCTAATTATATTCATATATTAAAATATCAATTCGATATACCGTAGCAAGAGGAGTTAATTTTTTATCATAGAAGATTTTTTAATTATTTTTTTAAAAAAATTATTTTTAATCAATTATTTGAGAGTAGCAATAGATTAAAATTATTGTTTATTGTTGTTGTTATACGGCAGCAATAGATTCGGAAGGCTAAAAATGAAATTTAGTATGTGATTTAATAATTTTCCTACATGGGTTGAACATCACGGAACTCGAGTCGTTTATGTAAGGCAGCTTTAATACACATCAACTTGAAACAGCTGGCTACCAAGGAGAATAAGAAACTAGCCGTTGCCGCTTGCCACGACTAAACGACCTCTTCCTCTCCTCAACGTTCGAATTCAACAAACGCATTTTTTTTCTCGCGCTTTATAACCCTGCTCCTTATTCGCCTTCTCTTCTATACTCGCCGGCTTGCGATTGAATTCGGTTGAGAAAAGTGCAGTAATGGCCACTCCAGAAAAGAGATACCCAGCCCCCAGATGCCGACCGTCAGGATTCAGGAAGCTCTCAACACATAGCCGAAGACAGTCGTTGAGGCCTCGCGAAACAAAGAAGCTGAAGAAGGGGATCGAGTTGTCCCCAAAGGGCGCTTGTTTTTTCACTCCAGAGAAGAAGAGTTCTGCAACTCTTAAAAAGGGGGAATTGGAAACAGGAGGTGCTGGTTTGGAGGATAAGGAGATGGCGGGAAGTTCGAAAGCGAATGCTTTGAGGCGATCGATACTGGAAGAGGCTATGAACAGCCTGCCTGCGCACGGGGCAGGGCGCGTCATGTACTTAGTGAAGACTTTTGATTGGCTTCAGTCGATTCCAATGGAAGCAGAGGAAGAAGAGGAAAAGAGAAAGGTGAAGAATTGGGCATTGCCCGGGTTGGAGTTTCGTCCCAAGGCCAAGTTGAGTGATCTATCACCTTTGCCTGTTTCATGTTCGGCAGAATGGATATCTGAGGAAGGAGGTTCGGCAGAGCACTCGTTGGTGAAGAACAAGGATAAAAGGTTGGTAAAGTGTTGAGAAATCTAACCCATAAATTACTCTCAACAAATACTTGGTTGGATTTACTCAACTTTGAGAGGTTAATCTGTCAAAGAAGGAAAATTCTATAAATAACTATCTTGCATAGAGTTCAGTGGAAGTATAGGATTTCAGATTACCAATTGAAAGTAGTTGGAACAAACATCCTTCTCTAATATAATCCAAAAACTTTTGAGTTTTTATGAGATTGCTAAATTTGAATATATATGATCTAACAATCTTGTTCTTGTAGAGCAAGCAGTGGAACCCATGAGTCTGGTGAAGGGCAAAGGAGCAACCAAAATGTAAGAGGATATACAAATCTCATCTCTAGTTATTTTGTACTGTTTCTTTAATCTTCAGAATTCCTTGAAACTAGTTCTATATCTGAAAAATGTCAATCTCTATTACAGAGCAAGGCTTCATCAAAAAGAAGCAGGGATAGTAGACTTAAAGTGGAAAGCCCACTGCCTTCCAATTTGAGGACCAAGGTACAATGTTATATACTCAAGGCAAGAAGGTTTTTTGTGCCTCTGTAATTCAATTCCAAAACTAAACATCTGTATGTGTCACTGCGCATCTACAAGAAGCTAATCGAGTTTGATTATATAAAATCTAAGGTTAAGTAAAATCTACATAAACTAGAAGACATTGATCCTTGTTAAATAAGCAGTTGAATGATGCTCTATAATTGATGACTAGATAAATGTGAGTTCCTAATCACTTCGTCAGGTTTCCGACCGCAATGGCTTCCTTGAGCAAATCAAAATGGAGAGAGAAAGACAGCTGAAGGTTAAAAAAAACAGTATATATATATACATATATATATTAAATATATGTTCTTTATAAGTAACTTCGTCTCACTGAGAAAAGTTAGCATTGTCCCTGTTTAGATGAAAGATGAAAAAGAAGCCAGAAGACATCCAAAAGTACTTGTACCAGGTGCCTTGCTGCTTGACCTTATTTTACTCACTCTCCATCTGTATATTTCCACTCACAAAAGGTTTATTTGTTTGTATGAAGGAGGAACCAATGAAGGTTTTCGACTATGTTGATTCTCACAAGAAGATTGGGAAATCCTTAAAGATCAAATTTATTTTGCTCCACATAAATTCTTGGGATTATGAAACAACACGATGTATAGGACCCTTTTTTTTCGTTTTCTGTTTAAAGTCATTGAGAATGACAGATTTTGTTTTGATTAATTTATTGGTGCACCAAGCTGCTCAACAATGGAATTTAACAATTCATACTTCCGTTTCCTCTTTCGCGCTACCTCTTTGAATCTGTCGAGCGCTAGATCAATTGAAGGTAATTGCTTCGAAAAGGCTCTTAACTGCTATTTTGCAACTTGTATATATGCAATTTTTTCACAAAAGTTAAGGGTCTTATCTCTATTTTCATTTTTATTTTTTAAAAAATAATTTTTTTTAAAAAAAAATAAAAAATAACTTTTAAATATTCTCTATTTTTCTAAAAAATACTATCTCTTTTTTTTTTAAAATAAAAATAAAAAATATAAACTAAACACTATTTTCTTAAAAATACATATATTTTAAAAAATAAAAATAAAAAATATACAAACCAAATGCCCTT
This sequence comes from Kaempferia rotunda, assembly GCA_037177415.1. NCBI lineage: Eukaryota > Viridiplantae > Streptophyta > Magnoliopsida > Zingiberales > Zingiberaceae > Kaempferia > Kaempferia rotunda. The sequence goes on along the minus strand of JBAMIB010368463.1, from coordinate 8,000 downwards.
AAATATTTTACTCAGTTATACAAATTTACAAAAAACTATTATCTGGTTAAATATATTTATATTAATTTTACCCGTTGAATATGTATATTTTTTTACAAATCACAGTTTTAAATAATCATAAAACAAATCATTTTTGAAAAAGTATTTTTAATATTCTATCAAGTTTTCAAAATATATTTTTAATATTCTATCAAGTTTTCTGTAAAATGTTATGATGGGCAGGGGAGTATTTTGAAAAAAGAAATTTAGGCAGAATAAAAAAACAAAGTTAGAAGAATTTTTTTAAGGAGAAATGCGATTTGTTTGGTTTTTCCTAGAAATAAAAAAATGCTGGGATTTCCCATTCATTCGTGTGTGTGTGTATGAATAAAACGCACAAAGTATTATAAGATAATCTAGCCAAACAAATCTATTGTAGTATTCCCCTTGAGATATTCTTTTGTAAAGAGAAGCATGGCCTCATAATTAATAATGTGTGCATATTAAAATATTAAATACTAAACGATACAAAGTAAATGTAGCAGCATAAAAGAGAAGGTTAAACTGTGACAATTCCTGAAAATTAAATTTAAAATACATTTGTCTAAACATCAAGCATAAAATTGCATATTCCAAACTGGGATTGGGTAAAAGGTTCAACTGAAGCAGGCTCCTACAACTGTCAAAGCAATGCAGAGCTTTTTTACAAAGGTTGTGTAGATTCCTCCCAAGCTGATCGCCAAAATATTCCCACAATGTTTGTTTTCCCACCTTCCACGACAACGGCCTAGAACAAGTATCGTCATCCATCCAGGATGGACCAACCAGAGCGCAACAATGAGAGGACTAGCGATATCCTGTCATCGCCCCACCAAATGTGTAGCGCAGAGAAACAGGCATATTTGGCACGGCGACCCTGCTTTGGCCATTTGGATCTTCATATCCTGCTGTTGTTCGGTGGCCAATTGCTCGTTCATAGGTCCTCTGTTCAATAACTGGAATGGTGGCATCAACATCTCTAGAAGACAGAGTGTGGAAGTCCCTTGGTGGGAACGTGTGAGTATCCCCACCTGGAACCGTCTCACGAACTAACCTATAAACAAGCCTGCCATGCGAAACAATGAAGATGAACCTTAGATGGTGTTATAACAACAACAACAATAACAATCGACTCTAATCTCATTAGGTGTGGTCAGCTATATGGATCTTTCTACGTCAATTTTATCCCCCTACTATGTCATCATTTATATTTAAATAAAATTTATTATTGCTAACTAAGTATTCTTTGATCTTCCTCTTCTTCATTTGACATACACATTTATCACAGTTTCACATAGTCTAATTGGATCATCTATTAGTTATCTACATACATCTTCGTACCATTTAAACATGTCTTTTAAAATTTTCCTCCATAAGTGTAAGCCTGTCTTTCTCTCTAATATTTTCATTTCTTATTTTGTTAATCCTTTTATGTTTGTACATCCACCTTTAACATCTTTATCTTTCCAGCTCTCATTTTCTGCTCATGTGCAGGAGTCATAGTTCAACATTCAGCTTATATAACATACCAAATGTAGCCGTTATTTTGTAAAACTTTCACTTCTAGCGTTTCCCACGAATGCGGAGGTAAATAAGGGTCCACGCGACGGGTCATTAACGTAGTCAACATAGACTCCACAAGGCGTGCCAATTGTTAAGCCGGCTCAACTAGTCGAGTCGTTGACCTCTCCCAAGGAATCTTCTCAACAAAGGCCAACTCTCCAAAAGAGCCTTCTCGAAAAAGGTTAACTACTTCCGCTCATCCACTTAGCTCAGCCACCTTCAGCTCGACCACCTTCAGCTCAACCATACTATCTCCTTCAGTTTTGTCACTCGGCTCGGCCACCTATAGCTTAGTCACTTAGCTCAACCAACTTCAACTCAACCACACGGCTCGGCCATGCCAGCTCCTTCTCAGCCACATGGCTCAACCATGCCAACTTGGCTCGGCCTATGCCACATAAGTACCTTCAACTCAACCACTTAGTTCAACTACTCGGCTCAGACACATCGGTTCCTTCAATTGAATCACTCGATTGAGTCACTTGACTCGGCCAGGCCTGTCTAGTCGGACTCGGCCTTGACGGCTCTTCCTCCTCAACTCAGCTATGCCCAACTGTTAGCTGTATCAGCTTTCGATACCAATAGCATAGCCACATGAGAAGTGGGGATCCATGAAACAGGGAATTATATGACCCACATAGCATGAAATGACGTGACTAGCAAGGCATAGTAGGGCATGAAGCATAGAGTGTGACGATTAGACACATTTTATACTATTATGTTGTAACGTCTCATTGATTAGGGTATGGAAAACATGAGCACCACCCCTTCCGCGTGTGTGTATATATATATATAGGTTTCTTAGCCTGCACACCCCGTTCGTGCGCGACACTTGGGCAACTCTCACAGGTCCAGGTGCCCGGAAGCACTTCCGAGCGCCCCGCTTCCCTTTTGGAGGGCGGGGCACTCGGAAGCGCTTCTAGGCGCCTCGGACGTGTGAGGATCGTCCACGGAGGGGATGTGTAGGCTACTATATATATATATATATACATACATATATACATATATATATATATATAGACCTGACCTCCTGACGTGACATTTATTCAAAATTTTTAATTTCTCTTCTCTTTCCTACATGCAGACTCCTCTCTCAGTCTCTCTCCTGCATGCAGATTCTCCTCTCTCTTGCATGCAATGTGGCCTTGTATTGAAAAAAAATAACACTGCATAAAAAAAATAGCAATCCCACAGAGTTGTTCTTCAAAGACTAGCTCTGCCGTAGAGAAACAGCTCCGCGAAGGAGCTATTTTTCCACAGCAAAGTTATTCTTTGAAGAACAGCTTCGTGGCAAAGCTATTTTTTTTATACAATGCTATTTTTTTTTAAACAGTGTTACACTGCATGTAGGATAGAGAACAATCTGCATATAGGAAAGAAACTGAGAAAGGAGTTTGCATGAAGGAAAGAGAAAAAAGAGATTAAAAAATTTGAATCAATGTCGTGTCAAGATGCCACATCTGTAGTCGCCCACGATCGTGCATGTAAGGGTGTGCAGGCTAATATATATATATATATATATAAAAGGTAGTTCAACCTACAGGTAGAGGTATGCGCATACAAAACTAAAAAGAAAGAGACTTAGAGTTAATCCTAACCCTAATTTTATAGAAAACGCTTCAATTAATCCACCCAAAGTCTTCATTTTTATCGTTACATCCTCATACATATTCTTAATTAATTCAATATATGTTATGATGACCGTTCTTTTCCTACAATTCTCCATATAATTTTCCTTAGAATTTTATCATAAGCTTTTTCCAGGTCAACGAATACCATGTGTAAGTCTTATTTCTATTCCGATACTTTTTAATTAGTTGTCCGAAAAGATATATAGCTTTTGTCGACCTTCTAAGCATAAATTTAAATTAATTTTCGATCACCATAGTCTCCTTCCTTAATTTTTTTCTATTATTTTTTTTTAAGTTTTATGGTATGATTTATTAGTTTAATACCCTATAATTTGCACAATTTTATATGTATCCATTGTTTTTATATAAGAGAACTAGAACACTTACCTCCACTAATCATTTTTTTTCAATATTAAATTGAATAATTTTGCAAGTCATTCGATACCTTATTTTTCTTATCTCTATCAAAATATCATCAGATCCAACTACTTTTCCATTTTTCATCTTATTTAAAGCTTATTTTGAAGTTTAAATTCTGCAATAAAAAATATATCTATACACATTTGAGCTACTTACATTTCCATTTTTTATTAGGGTTTAGATATGGAAAGAGATTTTTTCACAAACAATGTTTTAAACCAAGCAAAACAAAACAAAACTGAATATATGAAATATAAATTCAGCAATAACAAAACAGGTAACTAGTTAGTCAAAACATTAATGTAGAATTAGATATGCATAAACATACTTGAAATGCAAAGCATATTAAAAAAATGCTAGAAAATATCTAGCAATTCCATACCGTTCACCTCGAGCAGGATTTTCAGAATAGTAAGATCGAGAAGACTCCACTTGAAATGGATCAACAGCGGGTATGACAGAGGGTTCTTGTAATGAATTAGCAAATGGATCGCTTGCATGCGGTGCATGAATATATCTCAACTCCACGGGTGTAACATGTGATAGATGACTAGGCCTATATATATCAGTAGGTGGCACATGAGGTGGGCCATGTGTCAGATGACCTATCCGATGAGGTTCTTCAGGCAGAAAATGAGACGTGACACGTGGCCGGTAATCCAGCCTATATGGATCCTCAAGCCGAGGCGGTGAGTCATGTGGCACATGAGCTGATCTATATGGATCGTCAAGTGGTAAATGAGGTCGATAACGACGATCATCAACATAGTTAATAGGAGGGGATGTCCGTTGCTTTGCCTCATTTACAGGACGAAACAATGATATTAGTTTGTGAACCTGCATTGTGGTTCAGATAGTACGAAGTTGATCGGTCAAACTAAAGGCACTACTAGTGATATTAACTATGACATTGGCAGGAGTTTAATGTACCTGTTTTGAGTTAAGCTCAGGAGTAAATTTTCCCTTTGAATTATAGTTATCTTGAATAGCATGTTTAAATGTAGTCTCTGGAAGTGGCAGGCAATCCATATGAACCTTGAATTTCACCTATGTCAAAGAACAAGCAAGGAAGCAAGACATGTGATCAGATAGATGGTGAAGTATCTTAACTGAATAATTCCAAAAGAGATCATAAACCTTAGTTGACAATATCATGATGCTTAAAAGTTATATCACACTAAAATGGCTTGTTGAATATGAAGTTCAGGCTGGCTAGCGATTTTTGGATCCTTCACAAATCACAATGTTCATACACCATAGGTTGTTAAGCAATTTTTAGTAAGACGAATTTCAGGGACTATCTTAACAAGAAAATGTGAACAAACTATGCAGGCACCAATGCAAGTGACAAATTATAATAACCATCAAAATGGGCATAAACACAACTAACAGAACTATCTCATATATAATATTGACTTAAGAAATAAGCAATTCTGCCAGACTGAAATTGAATGTCACTGTCTTGACAGTACATACTGGTACTGACTGCTGCAAGGATTACATCTTACAGAAAAGCAGTCGAAGAGACGAATCATTCACTTTTCTTAAGGTTCCTATCAATTTTGTCCAATATAGTGTAATGCAAAAGAAACAGAAGCATTGAAGATTGTTTGCCACAGGCATATAACAACTAATTTGATCCTCTTTAGCCTTTTATGGATATCTGAGTAGTTATTAGCCCTCCACCTACCTCTCCATTTCCCAAATATTTTCTTTCAGCTCTTTTTTCTCTGTACATATTCATTCTTGCATGGATTTAAAATTGCAAGATCAGTAAAAGAACCCAAATCATTTGCAAGATAACCAAACAGCGAGGCAACTCTTAACATTGGACAATTTCACTACTCGAATCATATGAACTGAGTAAAAACAGCACATGGATGGGTATCAGACCAAGTTTATGTGAGACTGCTCTCGTGAACTCAATGGACTCATACACGAAGTCAATCAGTCTTAATGTCATTCTTGTTATTGCCAGCCTTAGTTCACTTCCCATTATCTCATCCTAATCTCATCAGTTGTCGATGACTTTTTTGAACCTTGTAAAACCATTGTCCGAGCTGCTTGCAATTGCTTACACCATTGACTACTTCCTGCATAAGTTGCAATCCACTCCTACAAAGACAAGATGTGAAAGGAGGTGGGAGAAAGAAGAACTAGATGAAGGGAAAAAGCTTCACATCCCCAAGCAACCTTTTTCAAGCTTGCCTCAATCTAAAGGATCATTCTTAATCAAATAATACCTTAAATTGTTAGATCAGTTAAAGAATTAATCACATATATATACATATATACTTAAATAATAGGTGGTATATGCTGTTAAGGCAGCAGAGACATTGGCACATTGCTTAGTTGACTACATAATATATACTTAGTCAGATGTATATTTATATATGTTAATCTTTTTTTATCGATATAATATATCATATCTAATGCTGGCTGCATATACCCCATACAGTAGGTGGATTACCTACCACCTGAGAATGCCTTTTAAGACCTTAATAATATTGAAAAGACTTTGAAGTAACATGTATTATTATCATAAGAATGAGTATCTAACAATATTGGCAACATTTGATGGAATTTTTCATTGTCATCTTTTGCACCACCAAAGTATTGAAAGGAAAAAAACCCAAAGGTAGGGTTGTAATATCATAAGTCTATCAAGTTAAATGGCATAAAAAATAAGCTTGGGCTTTTGGCATACCAGATACTAGTCAAGCTCCTAATTTTGCAGTCATTTGTATATATATGTTATACATACATATAAAATATGTTAATAATTAAAACTGTATATGTAGCAAACATCTATCATTTTTTTAGGTACCATCATATGACAACAATTAAGTCTTATCCCAACTAAGTGGGATCCTTCTACACTAATAGCAGGGCGTAGCCAGGAATTTCATGATACATCTACACCTTCTGGAAATGGTGCGGGAAGCTAGAGAATAAACAGAAACGAAAAAGAATAATGTTGAAGGCACAGATCAACGAGTCTCACAATATCAGTTACCTGAGCAGGGAAGGCCCCGCGGAAGGCATTCCGTGATAGGTCCATCCCACCCTGACATGTGGCCTTGTAAACCCCATATAGAAGCTTCAGATCGAAATCATATAGGAACAACTTAGTGTCTGGCTTGATTTTCTCGACACTCTCAATCCTTCCTCTGGGAAGCCCAAAAACGCGGAGACGGAAGCACTCAGGCTTCGTCTTCCCACTGCACATGAAGATGAATCCAGAACTCTTATTGGATGGCGCGACAGGCTTTTTATCCTTCCCCCTGTCCGCCGCCCTGCTTCTGTTGGCAGAAGAAGTTGTTGCTGCGTCCACAGGCTTGGTTGTGGCCTTCCTCTTCTTTGCCTGATGCTCATTCATCCCCTCCTTCTTTATCTTCTTTGAAGAAGCCAGGGATGGAGTCCCTTCTCCCTTCCCATTGTCAGCCGTCCTGCTTGTCTTGGCGGCTGAGGTCGCTGCTCCGTCCGAAGGCAGGGTTGTGGGCTCGCTCTTGTTCAGCTGCTCCTCATTCTTTTTTGCCTTCTTGATCTTCTTTGACGGAGTGAGGGACGGAGTCCCCTGCTGCTTCTGCTTCCTTAATTTAGCCGCCTTTACCATCTGGCACAAACGAAGATTAGCAGCATGGAATGATGAGTAAATTGAACAAACTACAGAAGAGGGATCGGAAGACGAACCTTTCGACGCCCCGGCCTAGAACGATAGGAGATGGAAAGAGGAAACCCTAATTGGATTCACTGGGAGGAGGTGCAGCTGGACGGATAATCATATAGACTGGAGCGGATGGTTGCCGACGGCTGAGATCATGGAATCCGATGCGGCCCATAACAGATGAGTGCCACGTTGCAGAGGACGGCTGAGATCAAATGTTTTATGACAAACCGCAGATGCAGGGTGATCAGAAATTCAGGATATTTTGCTTCAGATGCTGTGGACTTTTCCACGATAATCAATAAATTTTAGGGATAGATCGGTTCGGATTGGATTAGGATATCTATTTCTATATCTATAGCGTGCTAATAATTTTTTTAATATATATATATATACACACGCCGTTTTTACCCTACACACCCCGCGTGCGCGTCCTCCGTGTGCGACTCTCACGCGCGAGGGCGCCCTCGCATGATAGTCGCTCATGGTTGTCGCGCACGCGGGGTGTGCAGGATAATATTTCTCTCTCTCTCTCTATCTCTCTCTCCGTGTTCAGTTTTTAATCCTAGCTTTTTCTTCAATGTTTTGGTTGCGACTTCACGCTTCTTCACTTCGATTAGTTTTGGCATAATTGGAAGCAAAGTCATAAATTTTGCACGTAACGCATAAGGTGAGAACTATTAGGCTTCATGCATAGATAA
>JBAMIB010368354.1:0-10884 GCA_037177415.1 Kaempferia rotunda | reverse complement strand
CTTGCACTACCAAAATATTTCATCCATATATTCCAGTTTACCCATTTTCATTCGATCATTACACTTAAACAGAATCATCAGAGCTCAAGCAAAGAAACCAGCTGCATTCGCATAAGAAAATTGTGATTCAACACCTTATTCAATGGCAACCTTCCCTGTCAAACATAATTCACAGTGATGAGAAAGCAAGTTTTGGCAACACCAAATTGAACTCTGGGTCAGATACATTGATGATATCGGTGGAACTTTGAAGCTTATACACAGGAAAACTTACCAAGAGAATCAGAGTTATGGTTATTATTACCATATCTAGTGGCTACATCTAAACTTCATTTCCATGCTGAGGCAACTACCAAGGCCTTGCTCTCCCATCCAAAGTACAGCGTGCCAGTCTCCTCCTTCACCATGTATCGATCACAGTAGGATTTCAGCAACGCTCGTATCGGTACATTGACATTGCTGCTGAATGGGCTCGAAACAAACCCTGCCATTGTCATCCTTGCTTTCCACTTTCCAGCAGCTTCATACCTTTGGTATTGAGTTGAGAGTTAATATGGTTGATGTGGAGAACACAAGCATACAATGCTAATAATGGCAATAAGAGTTACCTCTCTATGCGGTCAGCACCTTCACAAGCCAAGATGTTAACAATGTCGCGGCCAAGGCATTGCCTCTCGACATTCATTCTGTCTGTGCTATCCCGTGGAAGAGTTGCATCGAGTGAATCGAAGACTGCTGAATAATAATTGTAAGCCTCCACAAACCTGCCAGTTCTAAGCACATCAATCTTTGGGGAGCAAAATGAAACCCATAGTGACTGCTTGCACCATTTTTTTACTCTTAGAAACTTAAATCCGAGACAAACTAGTTTAATACAAGTAAAAAAGAGTGCATCAAAACTATACAAATGTGTCAGAATTATGAATGAAAATATAAATACAGAGGAAATAACCTTGGGAAAAATGGAGCTGTGTTGGTATTCATATCTTGCTCAACAATGGTAACCAGCTTTGGTCCTAATCCCTTCACCATTCGAAGAAGTTGATCTCTCTCATTCACAGTTGATACACTCTCATCTGGCATATGGTGGAGATGAAAAGAAAAGTTAACCACAAGAGACTCTCCAGGTCGGCAGTCTAACATTTCAGGCTTTACATCCCCAGTCTTAGCAGCAATAAGTTGAAATTCCAATGGCACGCCAAGATCCTCCGCTAGCTTCTCAAGGCGCTGACCAATGGCTCGCAAGCCTCCAACTGGTCGATTCACTGATTCAGGATCATCAATCACAGAAAACCTTACACGTGATGGTTTTCTTGACAAGGTTGATAATGTTTGTATCAGGTTTAAGTATTGGATTCCTTGGTTCAGATCAAAGTCTATGATATGAACCTTTTCTTCACCTCTGAAGGCTTCCAAAATTATGTAATTGGCTGCCATGTAACCAAACTTAAAACATGGACAGATCTCAAATAGAATCTGCATTGCTGATAGACGATCAGAAGATGGAGGTTCTTTACATTTTAGAGCCTTATATATACCTCGCCCTGAAGAGGCTATCCGAGCAGCAAGACCCTCCACCATGTAGGCAGCAAGCCTTTCAGGAGGATCCCCTTGAATTGAAACAATTTGACGGAGCCAAGTTATGATAGCTTGTGCTTCCTCTATACAGCCTTCAGAGATTGCAGCAGCACAATCCAAAAGCAGCTGCTTGGCAGTTTTTGGCTCTTTATTGCTACTGATACAACTGATGCTAGAATCTGAATACAACCCCTCTTGTAAGTTTGTAGGCAATAGATTTTTAATAGGTTCACCCCAATCACTGTCAACTCCCATCAAATCTTCTGTATCCAAGTCCTCATTATCATACAGAAGAGCCTGCTCAAGTTCTTGAAGCTTCAACCTGATTTCTTCCTCACCATAGTCTATATCTGGCTCTGGACTGGGAATTTCAAGCAAAGAATGAGAGGTCTGATGAGAAATGTTAGAGCTTGATGAGGAAACAGGATGGCTAACTTCAAAGCAACTGCTGTAAGGATTATTTGATATTACAGAAGAATTAATATTAGCCATTAGTTGGCATGGAGCCGAAGGTACTTGAACATAATGATGACCTGGAATATGAAATGAATTGGCATGCATTATTTCCGATGGCGAATTGGCTAAGTACTGCTTAGGAAACAAGTCTGAATGGCACAAACCAGGTCCATAATTGTACACTTGCTTATCTGCACTTAGTATGCGCCTAGATAAAGCAGAGTTGTTGCTGCCATCTTTGCGAGTGTAAAGATTAGATTCGCCACACGCAGTAGATGAATCTACAGACCTTATCATAGACATGATATTTGATCTTAATATACTCCAAGTGCTGAATGAGCGTTCCAATTAACCAAGACAAGAGACTTCTTAAGTTGATCGGTCAATTCAGACCAAATTCCAATTAGTAACATACTGCTGTGATCACAAAAGATCATGTTAGCAAGGGCTAATTTTATATCATGTATTTCACTCTTTACAAAAGAGGACATGCATAAATCATTTCCTTATATGAGTTTCTGTTCTTTTACAAACTAATTTTTTTTTAAATAGAAGCAGACAAGAATAGCTCCAATATCTTAAAGGAATTGGTGGATAAAGATCACATAGCTATCACAATTGTTTGAGGGGGAGGAAGAATCCAAACTTAAAAGACAGATTGCACTTCATTTTAATGTATATTGCTAAACAACTCCAGACAAACCACTGCAAACTTAATAAAAAAACCGCAAAGGACTTTGAATGAAAATAGAAGTTGTTTGCAGGTAAGCCAGTTTGTTTAATTGTTTCTATCAGATGCCCTCACTCAAGGAACCTAGACGATGTAATCTTGTCAGAGGAAGAAAGGAACTATCAAATGTGAGAAGTATAATGGAATTTACATGCCGTTTTTTCTTTTGTCAAAATTCTTGATAAATGAAACATGGCTATAAATGGCATGCGACAAACTATAAATGGCAGTTCATCAACTGAATGGAATGCCTCAAAAGAAAAAACATAGTTTTGCATACAATGCATTATTTTCCAAATTATAAAAAGGAAATCCACCATATTAACTATCTAGTAAAATTGTCATATTGATATATCCACTTCACAGGAAGGGAATGATATCATAATCAGTACCGACAAGTTGTGAAAGATACGTGTGTTATATCTGGACAAACTGGAAAATACTTATGCTGGATGGTTTCTCATTCAAGAAGTAACAACATCACCATATTCCTTTGGATGCAAAAAAATTCCATATACAATATGGAAGTTTAAAATTAGATGAGTATTAATCGACCCATCTAATTTAAAACGATGAGTATTAATCCACCCATATATATACATTGGTTTTTGCATTGACCCCCCTTCAAGTGGCATTGATATTTTCCTTATGAGTGGATTAATAATCATCTAATTTTACACTTCCATATTGTATGGAATTTTAGGTAAGGCACTAAAATGTTATGTAACAAAAAAGGCAACAACTGATACAGCCACAGAAGATAAAAGAGTGACAAAACTGTCAAGAGAGAGAACCAACACCATAAACCAATGCTATGAATGTACTAAGATATTACTATGCTTGAGATCATGGAGGGACCAGAGGGACCATAGTCACAACTTTTTTTCATGTCCTATTCATAGCCCTATTCCTCTGGTGTCTATTTTATTATATAATCGTGCAAATGAGTCCATAGATATCCATCACTGGAAAAGATATGTGGGGTAATCACGATCTATGTCGATGAATGTGGATGAAGGCTTGTGCCGAAAACTGACTCGTTGATAGGACCAACCAGTGATTTATTTCTTATGGAGCACAATGGATAGAGAAACAAAACAGATGGAAATGATTCACAGTACAAGGAATCCTTTAGGCAGATGACTATAGTTGGTAATGAAGAGTAAATTATAGTCTAGAGTTTTCCAGTCCTAGCACGTATTTTATACTGTTTAGGTGCTATCACAAAAAAAATGCCATTGTAGCACTATCTTGATTTTCCTTCAGTACCTCAGTCTAGTTTGGAAAATACCGAAAGCTTCTATTTGGAACTTGAGAACCAAATAAATTGTACAAGTTTCATGGAATAAGGGCATATGGAACTTGTACATGGTTTGTTATCCCCCAGCCATTATTCTTCACCAAGCGAAACACTGTCTACAATATTACAAGTATGGTCTATGTGAAGGTAAATGCATCTGGTAGAAGAATTCTTCACAAATACCAAATTGTGTTTAACTGGAAGACATTCCAAGGATTGCTAAAGATAAGATTTTGTTAAGTTGAGACAAAAAGTATACACAACTTTATTGAAAAGTGAGACATATTTATATACAAACAATGGATCTATTTTTTTAGAAAACTACAATTAGGCTAATTGACAAAATGTGATTTAAGCCCAAACTTCCGCGGGGTCAAAGGTGGGGCAGAATACCTAGTGCCAACAAACAAAAATGAGCATTTTATGCCCTACTCCTCGGTTGGATTTGGGATGTCTAAAACAAATGACCTAAGGCTTTCAAAAACAAATTGAAAATCTAAACTGTGCTTGATGGATGACATTCACAATACCTACTATTGATATATCTAATCAACAGCTTCAAGAATTCAAGGTTTGCTAAAACTGGATGGGCAACCAAAAAGCATAAAGCTGTTCGCTTGATCATAAAGAATGACTAGAAAAGACGATCGCGTTTTTCCAGAAAAACTGTGATTTGAGGCCAAATATTTCATTCCAAGAAGAACAGGAAACAGTATAACTCCAGATTAAACACTTGCAGATGCGCACAAAATTTCACTAGTTCAACAGTGCAAATAAAAAAAACAAAAAATCCGAAGCGATTCGAACAACTGAAATTCCTATTTTTCCAATCAGTAAAAAATCAAAGTTGTTCTCAAGTCAAGACAGTATTCTTCAAATAGAAATTAAACTATTTAAGAGCTAAGAAAAAAAAAACAATTAAATCCAGAAGAGTGTAATCCTCATTCCAGTTATCACCTGCTCCTCGATCAGAAAAGATGACCGATCAAAGCTGCAAGCTAGAGTTCGAAAGATCTGACGGTTTGCCACCCAAAACCCGAAATAAAAATTCCACGGGCCGGAAAAAGGTCAAAAAAGAAGAAGACCATGACAATGATAATCGGCGGGAGGAGGAGTAGAAACGGGGAGCGGTGGCCCGGCGGCGGTGGACGGGACGCGATTGAGAGGTGAACCAACGATGGAAGTGGAGCACGCCCGATGAAATAAAGACGACAACGCCATTACAATGGGCGAAGTAAAAGGCACGTCAATATCCTACGCGTTTTCCTACGCCGATCTCGAAATCTTCCCATCTGACCGTCCATTTCCGCCATTAATAAAAAATCCGCACGATCGTTAGGAGCTCAATTATCCTTTTTAAAGTGCCACTCGAAATTCAAATGGTCTGGTTTGAAAATCTTAAAATTCTAGGGGACTTGTTGACAAAAGTGAAAAAAAAAATATGGGGTAAACTACAATTGTGATCTTTTTATTGGAAGGATTCAAAAACATTTATTCGAGCCACTTGTCCAATTTCGTCAGCCACGAAACTACTCGCATAATGATTGGGCCATATGTTGACTTAAACCAGCTTTAGACAAGTAACTGAGGGAGGTGGTACTGGTAATGACCTTATCCATTACTTTGCATTTACTTATCCGCTCTGTACCACACACACTATAAATATATATGTATTAAAATTGTGAAAAGGACATTTTTTTTTTTAATCAAGGACCCTCATCCTCATCTCACCCAACTCAATGTATATATATATATATAAGTTTTATTTTTGATTAAAAAGAAAAAAAACTTAGTCTTCTTCCCACTTTGAAAAAAAAATTAATTTGATGACCAACATTTATTTTATCCTTTTTTTTTTTTCTACGAAAAATACTAACCCGATCGAAGGAACACAAGATGCATGAGTAAGAGACGAAGAGCTGAAAAGCAAATAAATACATTAAAAAACAATGGTAGATAGTAATAAAATAATATTTACGATATGGATAATAGATTCTTCGATGGATATAAGAATGAGTATAAAAGCTAAATATTTAATAGATATAGAGATGTGTATGAATATGAATATAATAAATGAGAATGAGTAAAGAATATATAAATTTCTATCTAAATTCTATTTATTACCATCCCTAATCCCAACTATTATCTCATAAAAGAGAATAAATCAATAAATCAAATTAGTCAATACATACATTTTAATTTTAATTAATATTAATAAACTATATTATAGCATATATATCCCAAATTACTGTAATAAGAGCACATCATTTTTAATCAATAATAATTAATATTATATTATTGCAGCATTCCAAATCTAATTCTTATAAATATCACTATTTTATAAAAACTATAGTTCATAGATTTTTTAATATGAATGTTTTATTTATGATAAATATTTGACAATACAAATCAATACAAATTAATATTATGTTATAATAGCTAAGTGGTAGTTGTCACAATTGTATAATTACGTAAAAGTTAAGAGCATCCATATCATGTTATCTAATTTTTTTTAAAAATTTAAGATAAATCATATACTTTATTAAATTTAGAGAATGATTTTTCACCACACACTACATTAGCTATCATAAAATTTTCATTATCTTTATTTTTTATTATTTTATTCTCTCTTTTAATTTTTTATTATTATATTTATGGAATGAGTGGAAGGAGAGAGATTGAAAAGGATGAGTGGAAAGAGATAGATGAAAAGAAAATATTATTTTATTTTTAGGGTAAAAATTTCATTCCCTAAATTTAAAGAATCACTATTTATAAAATCTAAATTTAGGGAATCGATAGGATAACTAATGTAAAGACTTTTTAGTTATTCTATCTAAAATTTAGAGTAAAATCTTTAAATAGAGTAGCTGATGTGGATGCTCTAACGGAACAGATCTATTGAGTTGGTCCAGAGATATAAAAGGATATAAGGGTTATTCGTTTATCTCTAATCAATCCATTTCTAGATTACCACAGATAAAATATCAAGAGATATACCGCCTCTATAATAGAAATAGATATTTCTTTCAAATAGTTACTATCCCCACTTTTACATCATTCTTTGTATATTTTACTTTTTTTTTAATATCTCAAAACTTATAATTAAATAGTTTATTAACTAAATATTTAATTGCCTCATCCATAGAATATTTCACTCTCTCCGTTAACTTTTTTTAAACTTTGATTAAATAAAAAAATAACACAAAAAATTAAAAAGTAGTGGTTGCCCACTTTTGATGGACCCTACCACATGCAACCAATGAAAAAATCACGGGTACAAACTTATACGCGGTAATTTCCAATGCAGGATGTTCGGGAGAGAGGGATGTTCAGAGAAATATTTTTTTTTAATATTTTTTTATTATGGATGCCCTTAACTATTCTAATTGTGTAGTAATCATTCATTGTATAGTTATTACAATGATACATTTTTAAAAAGTAAAATGTACAAAGATGGATTTGTAGGAATGAGGGGGTACTTTTGGATTTTTAAAAAAAATCAAAAAACAATTTCAATAAAAAAATCATTAGATATTTTATAAAATAAAAAAATATCATTTGTTCTCCTCAAATAATACCCGATTCATTAAATTTTATACTCAAAATAATACTTTTTTAATAATCTACGTATTCAAGTGTTACGAATTGATTAATATAATAAATAATTAATTTAGCCTTATAAAAATTATTTATCAGTCATTAAATTAAATTCAAAAGCATAAATGACAGTGCCATTCAAACATGAGATTTGAATTATTTTTAATTTTTTTAATTTTAAATCTTGAATGCGCAGGTGCCCCTAAGATCATCTCCAATGGTTAAATGTGTAAATGAGATTTTTTTATCCTCTAATGTGCCACATTAATATCACATCAAAAATGAAAATACCTATTATTCTCTTTACAATGCAAAAAAATTTCTACAACTTTTTTTTAAGTCATACATTACTAATCATATACCTCTCTACATTATAAATTACCAATCACAATGCAATAAATTATTATCATTTATTACTAGCTCTATCTTCAAGAGAGAAAAATACGTTTTAGTTTTTAAATCTGCTCTTAAACTATAAACTTTAAATCTCACTCATACAATGATTAAAATTTTTTTAATAAATTTTTTTATTTTTATAAATCTTTCATAAATCTTACCTTAGAGAATGTCCAGGCAATAAAACTCCGAGGAAATAGGAATCCTTTATAATTAATTGCACGTGCAGGTATCTTTACAAGAAATTAGAGACATTAAAATGATTTCAAAAAGTTACCATAAAAAAACGACAAACACTTCTTTTTCATTCAAAATCAATATTAAATAACTGTTAAATAGAAATATAAGATTTCTAGGCGTTTATCTTTAAAATTAACCGGATAAAATTCAAATATTTGATTTGTAAAAACCCAACTATTTCGGATTATTGGGTTCATATTGGGCCTTCTCATTTTGCCGAACATATTCTTGAACAAAGAAAACCTTACCCTAATTTTCTCACACTCTTTTTAAATGGACATTGATCCTACACTTTCACTCTAAAAAATGACTCACTGATGAATTATCATGTATGTTATCGCTATTTTCGTCACAACCTGGCTCAGCCCTTGTCTTCATCAGACATTGTCCTCATCTCTGGTGTAATCTTATTCTTGGGAAACATCATTATTATGATATTATACCATTTATTGCACTCAAAATTTTAACTGCTCAGATTTCTAACCATCTGGTTTAGCTGTTTTTCTCAGTATTATTCCTACGATTGTAAACGAGCTAAAGTTAAATTTTAAAATTGAACTAAACAGTTAGAGCTCTTTGTGTCGCTCAAGCGAGGGAGCTCGTTCTTGTGACAGGAAAGCGGCTCCCTAAACTTATTCAGTTTTTTTTTAATTATTTTAAAATTGTTTTTTTATAATAAAATATAAAAAATAATAATTTATGAGAAAATATAACACCATAAAAAAAATTATTGATAGAAATTTTTTTTATAGCGGAGGGATACATGAATTTTTTTCTTTTAATTTAATACGATGTGGACGTAGAACGAAGAGAGCTCTCCATGAAGGTGAATGCTCTTATAATGATGTTATTGAGAGTTATCAATTAAATTTATCTTGATTATTTAAAATTTATATATTTTTAAATTGATTTAGCTGATTAATGTATTAAATTTATTCATAAATATTTAATTCATTTACACGGCCTGTCCCACACGGCATTACCACATTGTTCCCTCGGTGCTCATCCTCTCGATGCAAGTGACCACATCATGATTCGAGCGCACCGATTTCCTTTCTATTTCTCTGCTTTCATCTTCTTTACGACGTACTGAAAGCTCCATGCCGCTGAACGGAA
The DNA here is from genome assembly GCA_037177415.1 of Kaempferia rotunda. Taxonomy (NCBI): domain Eukaryota; kingdom Viridiplantae; phylum Streptophyta; class Magnoliopsida; order Zingiberales; family Zingiberaceae; genus Kaempferia; species Kaempferia rotunda. Next base: position 1,468 of record JBAMIB010368354.1, on the reverse strand, counting down.
GAGGAAAACCGATGTAGCACAGACAAGCTGCGGGGCATGGCTTTCCCAGGGCACTACTACTGCCCTCCCCATCACATTAATTGCTTTCAGCTGTCAGTCCGGAAATTAAACCAGCCAGATAAGTTACGAATGGAGGCCGGTGCCTTTCACTGAGCGATGTCCAGCGCTTTGAGTCCCACCCGAGGTCGCAGGATGAGGGCGAAAGTAAAAGGAAAAAAAGGAAAAGGAATCCCTCCACCAAAAGCTACGAAACAAACACGATGCATGGGTGCAGAAACAGTGAGGTTTGGCGTCTAGCTATTGTGGCTGGCTGGCTGACTGATCAGGCTGTCCGACATCGATCAAAGCTCTTGAGAATTTTGGCTTCACTGGGCCATCATCGTTTTGGTGGTCATGAGTACTCCATCTCGTAGCTAGCCATGGCTTCACCTTGAGCATGCACGAAGAGGCCTTGCCAGAGAGAGGACAAGTCTCGGGCAACCACCACGTCCTTATTTGGAGGACCACAGACAGTGAGGTGGAGGACAAAGTTAAATGGAGGACAAAGTTAAATGGAGGACAATAATGGTTGCAGGCAGGGATGGATGCGTTGATGAAGCCTCTCGCAGTTAAGACTGGTTTAATCTGATAATGAACTAGTGCATAAAAAGCACGTCAAAATTCTTCCCCTTTCAGTGCACCAACAGTGGCGTGCACAGTCGCGTCAGTCATCGCCTTCTGCTCGTTCTTTCAATTTCAAATCCACTTCCAGTTTCACTGCGACCGGCCATTAATTTTTTCTGGTTCCAAGAAAAAACATATACGAAGAAAAGAAAAAGGAAAGCAAAGAAAAGAAACTGTGGAGAGCATCTTTTTAAGGTTCCAAGATTTGTAGTGGTGGGCCTGGCCTGATGCGCTCAGTGCAGTCGAACAGGAGGAGAAAAGTCGAACGTGCCAAAAGCAAAAGTCTTGAGCCTCACGAGTCCTTCCCTTTCCTTCCATTCCCTTCAAAGTCCAATCCAATCTAACCGCATTGGTTTGATTGTCTAGAGCAGACAATTTTTAGATAAACAGCTTGTTTATGAATTATAAACATAAAGTTACGAAAGAATTTCCTTCCTGCAAGATTTTCAGAGAGCTTTTTGATTAACTTTTGGTGCTCCGTTGGCACCTGGGCCACGCCATTAACGAAAGCAACAAGCTTCTTCCTGGAACACAAAGCAAAAAAGAAATAAACTGATGAAACTCTTTTATAGTCAGTTTAGAAATTCATGAAATTAAATTCTTCAATAATTATAATTTAATTTCGGTTTGATATTACTTTTCAATAAAGAATTAGTAAAGAATTGAAATTCAATTCTTTACTAATGTCTTAAACCAATTTACATGTGTGAATTGTAAAGAGAATTTTAATTCAATTATCTCAAATAGTTAAAATGACCATTTTACTCTTAATTTTTTCTTCTCTTCTTACGTCGCTTCATTCCCG
>JBAMIB010368244.1:0-10885 GCA_037177415.1 Kaempferia rotunda | reverse complement strand
ATTAAGTATTAGAGAGTTCTATACAACTTGACAGATGAATCCATGCACAGAACAGTTTTGAAGCGTCTCAACAGCAGCAATCAGATCTGGGGCCATCTATTTCCTGATGTTCGCGGCAGGCAATTCAGATACAATTTGTGATTCGCTCTCTCACATGCAGTCCATTACAATCAGGACTGGCTATTTGAAAATATGATAACGGGTTGTTAATTAATCCATTAACAGAACAAAATATGATTCATTTGAAAATGTAAATTGGAAGCGCAGTACTGCCGACGAACGGCGATGGCTCCGGCCACCAGATACGTGGTACTGTTGGAGGACAACTCTCCGGCGATCGACGCCGCTTGCCTTCTGCTACAGGAAGGGAAGGCGCGGGTCTGCCATGGAGTTCGGTGAAGACATGAGGAAGGGAAGGGAAGGGAGACCCTCATTGAGTTTGACCAAATCTTTGCAGGTACAAATTTGAGATTTTTGAATTTTTATTTAATATTTATTAAAAAAACATTATCCTTAGATTTTTTTTATATCGGGGACAGCCAATGATACACTTCCAACAAATCCGTTGCTCAAATTAAACAGTCTAAGAATCTAAAATACACCACTAACTGGTCCACGTCTCTCTTTTTTCAATAACTTATATTACTCGCGTTGTACCGTCAGAATGTACCCTAGTTTCTATTGGTATATACTAAAGGGCGCGGCATGTGGGGTCATTACAGTGGACCAGGCAACTTGCCTTCTAAGTGAGGGTGCACCATCTAAGCCGTCCGATCTCCTTCCATCCAAGATATTTACTCATCTAACGAACATAATTGACTCGAGTGTTCATGGACGGTGGATGCCTGTTACCCGCAACGTGGCTGGTAGGAGACCACGGACTTTGCGCTTTTTTCGGAAAAAATAAAAGTTAAATAGATTGAATATTTCCTCCACTGAAAATATCTATCGTCGTCGCCACCGCCCACCGCTACGGCCGCCTCCTCCTCCGCCACCGCCGGCTCCCTCTCAAGCATCATTTTTTGTCTCCGAGATTTGTTACCTTTCCGCCTCTCGTAGAATCGGCGGCCCTGATTTTTGTATTGTCCGTCGGAATCGATCAGGACTGATGGGCGAGGAGGCCGCCGGCGACGGCGAATTCGATCGCCTATCCACCTCAAATGGAAGAGAAATCGTAGAAGATCACGGGAGAGTTCTGTACTGGGAGGTCGGTCTCCCTAGCGGCGACGATCTGACCCCCCTCTCCCAGATGTTGGTGCCGCCGCACCTCGCCTCGGCCTTCAGCGTCAAGCCGGAGCCACCGCGCACAGATATCGATGTGCAACGCGCCTCCCAGTACACGATCTCCAACCTCCGCCGCACCGCGCCCTCGCCAGCAGCCACTGCCGCCCTCCGAAACTTCTCCCCCTTTTCGCCCGACGAATCCCTGGGCATCGAAGCGAATGATCCCGCGGAGGATGGGGATTCTTGTGGGCGTGTCTCTCCATCGGGACAGATTTCTCCTTCTGCCGCCTTGGAGGAGGCCGAATCATCTGCGCCCGTGCCAGAGGACTCCGGCGACGAGCCCTCGTCTTCGCGGAACCCCAAGCGGGCGCGCCTAGTCTGGACGCCGCAGCTCCACAAGAGGTTCATCGATGTGGTGGCGCATCTGGGGATCAAGAACGCTGTGCCGAAGACCATCATGCAGCTTATGAACGTGGACGGACTCACGAGAGAGAACGTCGCGAGCCACCTCCAAAAGTACAGGCTTTATCTCAGAAGAATGAATGGAATTCAAGATGATTCACCTTCGCTGCCTGACCACCTGCTTACCACTATGCAACCGGCGAAAAACAGTCTTCACGAGCAGCATGCTCCTTATACGCCCTTGCAATATCCTATGCCGGCGATGATTCCTGTGCCGACGTTTGGGATAGCTCCTCCTCACGGGCACGGCGTTCGGATTGGAATGGTACCGACCATGGAACATCAAGGAGATGCAAGATATGCTTTTGAACAACACTGTAATGGAGCTTTGGGCGAACCGATGAAAGATTGGTAATGCAGGATTAATTTGACTTCATTGTTTTGGAATTTTAGATTAAGTCATTATGTTGAAATGAAAATCCTTTTTAAAAATTTCATATTTAGGTTAGGATCACTTGACAAATCTGGTTTATGTTATGAGAAAATAGCATGGACTTTTTGGAATTTGATTGAAGGTCGACCATTTGAACTTAATTGTTTGGAAGGTGCTCTAATTTAGGCACTTAGATTAAGTTACTATGTTAAAAATTTTCTTTATCTCAAAATTTCATATTTGTATATGTAAGACAATACTAAATGTAGCATATAACATAGTTTAGAACCTTATTCATGCTCCACGACTTGTGACTCTTCATTGAGTCATTCTTGAATCTCCACTAAGCTTTCTCCTTCTTGGATATCTTCCGGAGGTGGAGAAACCTCTTACAAGATTTATAAGAAGCAGAACAAGTAAGACAACAATTAAATTAGGCTATTAATACAACAAGGAAGCTTAAGCGAATGTGTGAATGATTGCACGACTTGTGACTCTTCATTGCGAATGTTTAAATTGGCAATTGAGTGTTTTGACAATCACCAGAATCTTTAATCTTGCATTGACTACCTTAGTCCACTAGCCATAACTATAATCAACTACCATGCTTAATAGCTTTTATCAATTGACAATTGCAGTTTTCTTTTGCCCACAATATTCTTTATGACTTTTATTAGTGGATCAGTTGACTATCTACAACAACAATTGACTCAACAACAGTCGATTCGACTCCGAACTTAAACGTTCTGCTCGCGAGTCATCGAGCCTAAGCCGACTACCTAGTTGACTCAGCTCATCAGTTGACTAGGTTACAAGTCGTTTGACTGTCATAACTCACTCAAGAGCTTATCTTCTGCAGCTTGATTTCATCACCAAGGTCTCCATGTGTCACCTTTCACTCCCTACTTACATATGTTTACATATGTGGTTTGTCTTCTACCAACTGCTGTTAATGCTGCACCTCGATGCTCCTTGTCCTATGGTCCCTCTCAAATGTCTCATTCTATCTTTCTCCGATCTCATTCCATGCCAAGTCAAATTCCACGAGTTACCCCATCTTCACTCATGTTTGTCGTCTTACGGTTTCTCAACATACCTTATGCATCCTTCTTTCAAGTCAATCAGACCTCTAAGTCATTGAGCATGTTTTCTTATCCACAACAATTCATCATCCACAATTGACTTTGTTGAGTCACAAGCTCCACGAGCTCCATTTGCATCATGTCAAGTTCTTGTACAACTTAACACACATATTAAATACACAAGTAAAAGTTTAACTTAAACCCTTTCCCCAAACATCATGCCAAGTTCCATGATTGGGGTAGAAATAGAAAGACTTTTCCAGTTTAAGTCACAAAATTATTTTCAGATGGAATTTTTTGCTTCAGCTTTCAGGCAATACTGTGCTACTTGAGCTGGAGTTGAAGTTGGAATTGATGAGTTACATAGTATTTAAAATGAGGGGCATGATTCTTATTCTGAGAGAAGAGAAACATGGAAAACAAACTTGTTCTTTGGCAATGAAAAAACTTGGAAATGATGAAGGTGACATTGAAATTATGCCTTATGAATTGAGTTTCTTAGTGTTTGTAATTCATTCAAGTACTTTTGTTTCAATGGCCAATTATATTCCCTTGGATACTATTGATTTTTATGACAAGTCCTTCCAAAAATGTCAATATGTTTGTTAATTTGTAACTAGCAATCACAAGCAGATTTAATAAAGGTTTCCTTTTTGAGAGTTATCCTCTTTCTTCAATCTTGTTTCTTAGTGTTGGTACTTTATTCAAGTAGTTCTGGTTTTTCAGAAATGCATTCTTTTAGATAGCTTAACACCAAATCTTCCATCAATTTTGCATCATATGGTAACTAGCAATCACAGTACAGATTTATCAGGGGTTGATTTGTTCTCTTGGAAGTAGAGCTGAAGTAACTATTTATTTAGTGATTAATTGTATTTGAGATCATGTTTCAGTATGTTCTGTCTTCTATTGTTGTCTTGATTTCCCATTAAAGAGCCTCAATCTTTTACTATCCTCATCTTATGATTGCTTCCAATAGTTGCTACTTGGTACTCGAATTGTGCTTTGTGTGCTTGTTATCTTGTTGATTACTGCATGTTTGATTATGTGCTTTGCAGATGCATTGTGGAGCAAAACATGAGCTGTGGAAGGAATTAAATAAGCTCGAGTTGTGACCTTTTTTCAGTTGCCTTGTTAACGGGAATTTGTTGTCTGTGATGTCTCTCCTACGGGGAGCAAAACATCCGTTGTAGCTTATTTTTGAACTTAAGTTGCTTGCAGATGCTATGTCGATCTTCTTCTTCGTGATGTCTCTCCATCAGATGGATTTGGAGTGGCAGACAGTGGCTGCCATGCACGATAAACTATCACATCTGCAAATCAAGAGAGAATTCTCGTAATAAGTTCCACATTTCTGAGTAAAAACATTTTTTTTTCCTTTTGGTTAAGGAACGTTCCCCTGTATTGGTAAGCAGCTAGAACGAGCAACCCAATTGATTATAAGTAAACTAAAGAAAACATAAATGTAATGATATTAAACGTAAAGTTTATTTTTTCAAAAATTTAAAATTAATTAAATTCTTTATTTAAAATTTAGGATAAAGAAATTACTTTATATAAATTTAAATATTTAATTTTTATGGTATAATATATCAATTTTCTTATAATTTATCTTTTTTTATTATATTATTAAATTTTCTCATTATTATTATTATTTTTCTCTCCACCTATGTAACCAGGTTGAAATCTTGGACGCCCCGACTGGACACTTTCATAGCTCAGGCTTCCGAATCTGTTCCTTATTTGTCAAAATTGGGCACCCAAGATATCAAACCTATCCTATGTAATATCTACTTTTCATTATTCAATTTATCCTCTCTCCTAAATTAAATAATATTTTAACATTTAAAAAATGAATTTTATTCTTTAAGAAAAATAATGGATAGAATAAATTTTACATAAAATATAAATTTTTTAATAAATTCTATGCAGAAGGAAACTAATGCACCTATGCCCCTAATGGATTAGGGGGAAAAAAAATCAAAATGTTATTTAAAAAAAAGGTCCAAATAACGAGGAACGGGATGTGAAAAAACGCAACTCGCTTCTCATTATCCTGCAAAATATCATCAAACTCCAAGCTATAAGCCCTACTCGATAAAACTGAAACTTATTAACTTGAATATGCTGGGAAAAAAAAAAAAGCCTGTTAATCCCTCCTGCCTCTATCCATCAATCTAAATGCTGGAGTTTGTTATTGTTCATGATTTTATTTTTCTAGAACCTCTCTCCGAACCTGAAAAATATTGCACCCGTCCCAGAGTTGTTATCGACTGCATACTCTGCTCTCACCATCCCAAGCTTTACGCCAGCACCATACGATGAGCCATGTCCTACTCGGCGGAAGAATTCAGTTGGGTTTCCTTTCACATCCTTAGAGCTACCAAGATCAGTTCCATGCTCGATGAAGGAGTATACGTAAGTGTTTCTTACGGGGACACGCAATTCTGCAGCGAGCTAAACATAGAAATAATGTGTGATTAGATTATGGCGAATGACAGAATTCATCAAGTGCATAAAATGGAATGTTTAAGTGGAAGTAGGTTGGTTGATGAACTACCTCAAGGATGTTCCTGCAAGCACCCAACTCGCCCATGTTGTAGCCCCTAACAGAGTAAGGCCCTCCGAGAGTGAAAGCATCATAACTCGGAAGGTCTCCGACGCAACCACCATAATGTCCGTGCATGACCAAAATAGGTGGTGGCAGTTTACCGGCACCTTCCTCGACTGACCTCAACTGGATGAAGCGGGTTGATGAGAGTTGATGGCGGTTGAAGAAAGGATAATTGCTCCCAATTCCAAGGCCTTGATCTAACTGCAATGGAAGTACAAACACAAAAAAAATAGTTGATACAGGAACAGCTTCTTTAATTTCTAATACTGTGGTTCCATCATCAAAGAACTCACAAATGCAAAGGCAGATGTGCTAGCCATGCAACTCCAGATGCACAAAAATCATGTTTAGAATAAATAATTTGGCAAGTTTTTAGAGAATGATAAGATGACTCAGCTTTGAATCTACAAAGAACTCAGTTATTATTTGATACTGTTAACTATATTTAGTATATTAGAGATAGAATAAAATACCAATATATAGCGATAAACCAGAACACTTAATATGTGATATCAGTTATGATTTGATACTGCTAACTATATTTAGTATTAAGACAGCTAATCATGCAGTGGTTTTAATTATTTTCTGAATGAACTTACTGCTCGACTTGAGCAGTAGATATATGAATATGAAGTATCAGTGCAGCTTACAATGAAAACTTTTTAAAAATTCAATTCGTTTACAGCTAACTGGACCACTGCAACCAACATTTATCTACAAGCACAAATGCTGAAAGCTGTTGTATTGAGTGATCAAATAAAAGAGGCAAAAGGTACCTGAAAGACATCTCGCTGACCAACAACTGCACCATTTATGAATCTTGTGTTATCCCTAGTGATATTTGCCTGTGCAAATACCATGCGGTCAGTGCCAGTACCACTGAGAGTTGTTGGAGGTCCATCCATGCTCAAACCACCACTTGGTAATGCTCGAACACCATGGGTACAAACGCCACTAGTTTCGTCACGTGTTGTAATCTCCTCCATCACAAGTCCATAGGTAAACTTGCTTTGTCTGGTGAAGTTCTGGTATGACAAGAAGAAATATAGTTAAGAAAGTTAATGAAAGTCCGCTAGAGAAAGGAGATCAATAGGTTTCTCAACTCAATTTCGACCTCTGTTATATTGGCTTTTATTCCCACTCTGTCGATCCATACAGGTGGAACTTCATCAGCGCCTGGTCCACCAGTGAAAACAGGACTTAACTTTCGGCTGTTGAAACAGCTAGCTCGGAATGTACGATTTCGAGGATTGGTAACACCATCCACATATGGATGCACATAATCAATCTTGAAAGACAAATCATCCTAAATACAACAAATAAGAACCCTGTAAATAATGCTAAATAAATATCTGCATTAGCTATGGAATAAAAATGAAAGGAGTGAGAAGATCTGTAGCCTCATCATAAAGTTTTAACTATTTTACAACATTTGACAGTGGCAATCCTATATTCATGAAAAAAAACAAATGAACAAAGTTCTCTTTACTCGAACCTGTTTTTACAACCAGGGAATCAAACATACATGATGACAAATGAGAAGTGCATAAAGCAACGTAATGTAATTTCCATATACAAATGGAACCAGCAAATGCATCCACAAAAAAGAGTAGGATAAAATATAAATATGTAACTAGCTATTTTCAGCATAGAATGAAATTCAGTAGATAAATCTCAAGTCATTATCAAAATAAAGCAATGATCTATAAGGGCAATGTCCCATTCACCTGAGGATTTATAAGGTTGCTAGAGGTCACAGAACCAACTATAGATCTGTTCAACCCATTGATGTTCCTATGTTCAAATGAAACAGTTCCACCAGGTTGAATGGATGTCTGAAATTGAACAACAATTCATCATAAGAATATGCACTTGTTAGAACATTAAGCAAATCATTCAGTAATTTAACCTAGTATTAGGGAAAAACATGAAACATTGGGGAGAATGTGTTATTCACCCAATCGCATAAAATGTTACCAGTGTTGGCCGCCCGAAACTTCCAGGTGCTATACTCCATTCTGTGCTTACTTCAGCCGATTTTTGTTCCAGTTCTTTGAGCTTGATTTCAACTATGATTCCTCCTTCACTCTTTTCATCAGGACGAGGGTTCACTTCTATGTTAGAAAACAGAGAGAGTGAATTGATATTTCTCAAAGCCTGTTTGCCTGCTTCAATGTTAAAAACATGTCCTGGTCTAAGCTGCACAACAGTTGAACATACAAAGGGGTTAAGAGATCTTGTTATTTGCCAAATACAAATTGTTCAAGATAATAATAATGTAATGATAAAAAAATGAAAACGTTTACTATGATGTAGCCTGGTCGTTGATACTGATGAACAAGTAAGACTGAACTTTTCCAAATACTTCATTAAACATTATAATTGGAGTTTGATGATCTTACAATATTCCATCCTAGTCATACATGTTAAACAGAAATCACTCATTGGTGAGGTTCCCCCCATACAGTTTAATCAATTTCCAAATTCTACTTGCACCAGAATCATGCGCTTTTCTCCATATGCTGGATAATCAATTATATAGCAACAATAAAATAAAGAACTTTTCCTAGTGTTAAAGTTCATTGGCTAACTACTCATTTCGTAAGCTTTAGCTGTTAGAAAAGGTATCAATTTTATATTTATATATTGGACAACCACACTTGTCCACATGAGATTAATAGCATGGAGCTGACTACCTTCAACATGTTTCTATTATAACCATCTTTTATTTGAAAGAGGTAGTATTCAAACCCAAGAGCTCCTGCTATGTACTACACTTATCCAAAAGCTTGTTGTTAGGCAAAAGACCAATTTATCTAATGGATCATCACTTGTCGATGCAGAACTATCGGGCGGGCCAATTATTATTCACACAAGTTGGATTTGAACTCTCCTCTCCCGCTCTAATGTCATGTTAAGATTGATTGCCTAACCATATATCCTAAAAGTTTGAATTATCAGGAAAGTTAACAAATTATATATTTGCTCACCACACAACTGTACGAGAACAATAGGTGTTGTCGATCCTAGCTTCAATAGACCAATTTACTATTTACTAGTTACTAGAATTCACAAGTTCAGCGTCGACCCTACTAAAACAAGTTTCAAGACAAATACAAGTTTCTTTCGGCCATAACTTTATATTTTGCATATACCTGATTCGGAAGCTCTCTGTAAATCACAGCAAGCTGTGTATTGCCTTCACACACATTTCCGAGCTTATCAAGGAACTGGACTGAAAGCTGTGTAATGTCCCCTTCAACGACCTCGCAAACCACCTGCCTGGTGTTCAGATTCCCAAAATTGACGACTTGGGCGCACGCATAACCCTCGTCATGGTACCACCTCTGAACACGATCCCGAATCCTCTGCAGCAACCTGGCAGTCACTTTCCCTTGATCGCGAAGCATGGAAACCACCTCATCCTGTACCGGCTCGGGCAGCAAGCATGACCTTGACCGTTCGATCCTCCTCCTATAGTCCCTCTCCTGCATCCGAATGTACTCCAGCTTCTCCTTATCCGTCATGTCGAGATCCATCTCGACCTGCTTCGATTGCTGCATCAGGCCCACGTTGATGCACTGGAAACTTTCAGCGCCCTGCCAGGTGCTCTCGACAAAGGAAACCGTGAGCGCGAGGGTACCATCGGCTTTGGTCTTGCAATCGAGGTCAACCCGCTCGAACATGCCGCAGGTAGCTAGGCTTTCGAGCTCCTTCTGGAGCTGGACCTTGGTGTAGACGCCGCCAGGGCGGAGGGACACCATCTCGAAGAAGGAATCCTCGGTTCCCACTACGGTGGAAGACCGACGACGATCAAAGAAGAGGATCTCCGAGATCTTGTAGCGCTTGAGCCCGCTGAGCTTGGAGAGCTGCACGATGATGTTGGCCGGCAGTCCATGGGAGTCCCACTCCCCGCCACCGACCTGATCATCCTCGATGGCGGAAGCCGGTAAAGGGAAAAAGACATTGTTCCAGAAGCCACCCCAGTCGCTGCCCCAGCCCCAACCTCCGCCGCCGCCTCCGATACCGCCGCCAGATGGAGGAGGAGGGGAAGAGAAATGTAAGAGGAATCCACCTCCGGCAGCGGCGCATATAGCCGCGGTGGCGGAGGCGAAGACGGTTAGGTTACTCTTGCGGTCGGAGGGGGCGGCGGGGAGGGAAGATCTGGCGGGGGAGAGATCGAGGTCGGGGTTCTCGGCTGAGCAGGCGACGGAGGGAGACGGTTTACGGCGGCGGGGGACGGCGGAGGTGTGGATTTGCAGGAACCGGGTGGGGGATAAGAGCGCCATCGATTCGCCGACGGCGTTGGCTACGCTTCGGCGGAGACGAGAGGAGAAGGGATTAGGAAAGGTTTTCGGAGTTCATATTGACGAGGCGACGGTATTGGAACGGAGCTTACGTGTCAGGCGGCTATTAGATCGTAGAGTGAGAAAAGGTCCACGACGACATCAGATCTGAGGAACTTGACCAAAATTAACTGAAATTAGAATGAAATTTATTTTGTCCAATTAATAACACACGAAGCGTTAAATTTAATTTTTCACAAGAAAGAAAATGAACCTGGATAATTTCAAATTAATTTGCAAATCGAAATTTATTGTATAAAATATTAAAAAAAATAGTTCTATGGAATTACTATGATTTAATTTCATTATGTTTCAATTTATGCTGTAATGTTAGCGATCGTTGGGAGAGAAAAATGATAAGAAAAAAAAAGATTTTATTTGGCCATTTTTAAATTTTAAGCGATCGTTCATGCAATATGAGTTTTACGGAAAATTCCATTGTAAAAGTTCCATTTTGATAATTCGTTATTATTGTCTTACAAATTAAAAATATTTAAGTAAAAGAATTAAAAATCATTCTGAAGTGGCCCATAATTGGGCTTCGAATTCCGCGACGACAAGCCATTATTACTTGGGTTTTCTGTGTTAATTAATATGAAACCCACTAATTCTTAAAACAAACAGGTCAACCTTTCAAAAGTTTACAAGGAAATCAAATCTTCTATCTTAAAAAATTATTTTTCCTGTGTCTTACTCTTCATCCTAGCCCAGGAAGATGAACTCAGAAGGATTGTAGTCAGCGCGATCGACACCTAAATCCGATCGGATTTGAGTAGGAGCGCAA
>JBAMIB010368137.1:0-10885 GCA_037177415.1 Kaempferia rotunda | reverse complement strand
AATGGGAGGAGGAAGATGGGGATGGGGAGGAGGAAAAGGAGGAGGAGGAGCTGGGGTCGAGGCCTGCAACCGTCTGATAGTCCATATCGATCGATCGGTCGGCGGAGATGGTGCTGAAAACAGAAAAAGGTAAAGAAGAAGATGGAGAATTATATGAAGATGTAGAGTAGGAAAGGAGAAGGGAGATTGTAGATTGTGAGTTTGATGAAGTAGAGGAGACGACGATGACGACGACGTTGTTGATCAGGGCCATCTGGAAGAAGGTCGATCGGGAGTTGGAACAAACTTGGAACGGTTTCTGTGTTGGTGGGGGAGGGTAGGCACCGTTAGGCCACCAGAATGCAGAATGGGATTCAGTTGAATTCTTTTAATGAAATATTTAATCAAAAATTAATTAATATACTCAAGGAACATGGGCTAAACTTGATTGCCCCACTATGTTGTAGTGGTAATGATGGTCAACTTATTTTTAGGAATATTGGACTTCTTTATAGTCCAATGCTTTTCGATTTATCTTAGTGTCTATTGAATTTTTTTTTTCTAAAGTCTAATTTATCACTCTAGACTTGATGTTATTTAATTAAAAAAATACTAAACTCGATTACGAAATGGGCACAGATTTCCTTATGCATCATATTTTTTTATGAAGGTTTGGGTTGGATTTTAAGGATGTTCTTCTAAAGATAAGTTTCTTATCTAATCTCATCTTGTCTACTCTCTTTTGTCTTGAAAGTTTGGATAGCAAGATGCTTCGATTCTTCTTCTCCCTCGGATCTTTCTCCATTTCGTTTGAGTAGATTCGTATTGTTAAGTGTAAGAGTGTAATTGTATTTGAATGATTGAATGTAACTCTTAAATATTGGTCATGTTTCCCTTGTTGATGAAGATTTTGCATTGAATTCTTATGATGAAGTGTGTGTAATCTTTGTATATCGTGTGGATTGATGTATGATCTTGAGATTATGTTAGATTTGAGATAAATGAAATTATGTTCATGGGTTTAAATTGTATCTTGATGGATATGATGTGAATCTTGTGTGGTTGAATTGTGATTTTAATGAATTGAATCTATGAAAAGTATTTGTGATTCCTATAGAAATGTGATATTGAGAAATTGTGTATTTGATTATGGAACGTGATCTTATAAGATTGTACAATTGATTATGTACTCTTGTAGGAATGTAATCAAAATTTTTAGGCCCCATTAATATCTCGCTACCATAGTTGACTCTGTTGTGTTCTATTTTCAAGATTTAAAGAAACTTTATATTATTTTAAAAAAAACTATATTTATTTATAAAGATTATTTGATTACAAAAAATTATAAACTAAAATTTATAAATAAAGATGTATGAAATGAATGTAGAAAAAAAATATATATGAAATAAATTTACTATATTTTGGAAAAAAATAATATATTTAAATTATAAAAATTATTTAATTTCTAAAATAAAAAATATATCTAAAGTGAAATTTATAAATAAAGATATATTAAATGAATGTAGAAAAAAAAGGATATATGAAATAAATTAGTGGGTTTATAATTTTTGATGAGGTATAAATCTACTTTTTAGAACATTCATATTTGTTAGAGCTCTTGGAGAGCTCAGTTGTTGATACATAAAAATAAAAAAATCTCTGTATCTTTCCACTATTTATATAAAAAAAAATCTCTTTCAACTCATCCTGCACTTTTCATTACATATATTTTTCATCCCTCCATATTTTACATTATATATAATAAAATTTTTATATAATTTAAATTCATATATTTTTATATATAATTAAATTTTTATAAAATTTGTTAGCCAGATGCTTTTTTACAATTATTTTTTTAAAATGAATTGTTTTAATATTTAATAAAAATAAATAATTTGAAAAGGCGACTTCATAAACATCGAGCCACTTTTTTAAAGAGCATGAAGGAGCTTGTGTGGCCTCTGAAGACGATTTTCGTACATGCCCTGCTCACCTCGGTTCCTGCTGAACCTCCTCATAATGGCGTGAGACAGTCATAGGGAACTAATGAGAGCTTCCTATGGGAGGGAGCTCTCCGTGTTCTCAGATCACAATGAGAGCTCTAAAGGAGTTTTCATTGTGTATGCCCTTAGTGAGTTTATAACTTTTGATGTATGAGGCGATTTGATAAAAAGAAATTTACTTTTTAGGTTTATCATTGTGGATACCCTAACTGAGCGTCTTTTCAATAATTTTATTTTAACTTTCTCATCCAAGATCATGTTTCAATTTTGATAAATTAACAGATGAATTTTTTAATGGACAGTTGACTTAAGAAAACTGAGCTGATAGACTGATCATTGTGAACATTTACTATTGGTTGGTGAAAATTTTCTATACTACTGATTTGATTACCCTCACAATTAGTCGATGTAAACGGATGGTAACTAAAAAATAAAAAATGATTGAGATTTTGTGTAAACCTTATTGCAATTTTATTACTAAATAAATTCTATTGGTTTAAGGATATCCATATCATGCAATATCTGTTGATTTTATGTATGGAAATCAGAATTTTATGTATGAAAATTTTAAAATTAAAATTAAATTTCAAATTAGGAGATGATATATTTTTTTATTTACCTTTGGTTCTACATTAATTATGTTTGGGCATTTTGTAAAATTTTATTTATTTTGCTTTCTTTATCTTACCACTTGAATTAAATTATTTTAAAAACTATTTTTTTCTACTAATTTGCATATGAGAAATTATGATTATAATTTTGTTTTCTTTATATCCATAACAAATAATATACTCTCTGATCTTGATGCGCTTGGAGACTTTTTATTTCAAAATTTAAACCCCTTCCTCCTCATTCCACTTGACACATCCCACGGAGTTTAGTCTAATCGTAAATTGTTAATATCCATAAATAAAAATTATAAATTATTGATAAACAATATTCTTCAATAAATCTCTTATCAAATTTATAAATAAAAAAACAACTCATAAAACGTACAAACAAAACATATTATAATGGTAAACTCATTAACCAATCAAACAAATTTAAAAAATATAAACCTTACACACAATCTCAAATTAAAAGTCAAATTGAACCAAACTCAAACTCAGAAAAACAAAATCAACTTGATTTATTTTAGATTCGACTTACTATATCAAACCAATTTAAATAATATAAAATTTTGACATGATTTAATTCATTTACAGCCAGAGCCTAATCCCAGCAAATCACCATGAAACGTTAGCTCCAAATAAATAATGAAATATTGGTTTCGAAACCCAAAGAATAGCCAGCACAACGATAGGGCTTCTTTTGAATTACAGTGCATAAGAATTATTTGGTGGAGCATACGACAAGGATCTATCTCAGCAAAGAATATCTTGTTAAGAATTTCAGCACATAAAAATCCTGTCACCAGGAACAACACTATGGACATTCAAGTAGTTGACATCAGCCACATGATCACCAAAATCATCTGGTAAAAGCCAATAAAGTCATCTTAAATACGTCTAAGGACCATACTATCAGAAACTAGTAAATCCTTTGCAATAACAATTGAAAAAAAAAACAAATTGATACTGAAAACGAACCAACCTTCAAAAATAGTTCTCACAGTATCTACGTATTGTGGTACTAGTTCCTTGTATATAATACCATCAGGATGAGCATCAAGAACAACCAGCACACCTAAAAATCATGTACAACTAGTTAAATGGATGACATCTTATCAATCTTTTCCTTTTTAATACTGAAGTAAATCATTGAGATATCTTTAAACTTTAGAAAGGATTATCAGATATTAGTGAATCCTTCTTCTGACATCAAGGTAAAAGAGGTCATTTGATTCAACGAGCACCTAGTAAATAATTTATACTAATCAAGTGTGTAAGGGATTTACTACCGGTTTGCAATTTCAAGAAGATATCGTTGAAGAAAACATTCCACCTTATGTAAATCAGTAGTGGTCTATGAGAAGCATGATTTTCATCAAGGAGCTGCTCTTTTCCAAAGACAAGTTTTGCAGAGAGAACTGAAGTGGTAGACAGGAATCTAATTGAACTAGTTTTTATTTGAAACAGTGTGCGTTTATGGATTATGTACTGGCTTTCTCCCAGAGCCAGTCTAAAGCACATATCATTCAGAAACAAAGAAAAAGGAATTACTTTTTATCGGAATATTGATCAATAGACAGGGAGTTGAGTAGAATAACAGTTGCTAGTCCATATAATAGAAGAATTCGATAGACACATTATAGTAGGACACTGCAAATCCCAGCATTTAGCTACCATAAAACAAATGAGTGCAAAAAGTAAAACCTGAATGTCATATAAAACATCAAAAAAACAAGAGGGGCATACAACAATTTGTAACTGGACAAGTTGAATCGTACCAGGTGATCCCCAAGCATCCGTTCTGTTACCAGGCTGTGGTGCAAGCCAAAGTATATTCCTTAGATTCATAGAATCATCATAGACCACAGTGGAACCTGAATGGGACAGGACATAGCACTAAGTAAAACAGGATAGCAGGAGCATAACAGAAATATATCAATCATTTTAACTCTGCACCACAATCAGGTGTGAAGTCTTCGCAGATAGAATATGAGAAAAATAAAATTATGAATAAACAATAAACGCATCAGTAACGACTCTAAAGACCTTACCTCTTTGGCAATAGCCCATGTTATAAGGAAATGATTCTTTATTGTATTCTGGATACTCTCTTGCATGGAACCTGTAATAAAAAACAAACACAATAATCTTTGAAAGCACATTAGTATATCAGACTGTCAAAATATCTAATCGCGTGGTTGGCAAGTTAGAAGCTGCCAACTCCTCAAAAACTGGATAAGATATTAAATAAGGTCTATAGATATAACAAAAAAGAGAAGAAAAAAAATTGTATATGACACAGAACTGTTACTCTCAGACAGTAGTTTCTTGATATAACCCTACACCACATTATCTGTTTTTTCATCAGCATCCTAACTTTATTATGTTTTGAATGCCTTCATACCATGAATCTCATTGCATGCAATAAACTACCGTTCTGCCTTAGAAAGATTAACACAGTGCATGCAGATTTTCCTCAACCATGTGACTTTAAAACCAGATTCTATAGCAATTGTACAAGAAGGATTTGAAAGATCAACTTCAAATGAGTAC
This sequence comes from Kaempferia rotunda, assembly GCA_037177415.1. NCBI lineage: Eukaryota > Viridiplantae > Streptophyta > Magnoliopsida > Zingiberales > Zingiberaceae > Kaempferia > Kaempferia rotunda. The sequence goes on along the minus strand of JBAMIB010368137.1, from coordinate 5,739 downwards.
CTTGATTATTAAACTAAACAGTCTAAAGCTAAATCATAAAGAATAACATAATGGAGGCTCAAATCTGCAATCTACAGATTGACTCCATCACAAATTATGAGTAACACTCATGGGGAAAAAAAATCTATCACAACAATCCATCTTAAAACATATCCAAATTACAAAAACAAAATTTCAAGTTCATTTCATCATTTTGTAAGAACTATGAACTAAAGTTCCATTCATGTAGCACTAATATGCTAATTTTCCATGGATGTTGTGGGGGAGAAACAGTTATTACAAAATATTCATTGAACAATTTGCAATACAAACTTCCCTTAGGAAGTCCAAAGATTAGATGAGAGATTACGAACTAACTAGCCTGCGATCATTTACCAAGAGGCAAAGCATTTTAGTTAAGTTTTAATGATTTTTTTTCTACTTATATTTGCATAGGCACCACAAACACCAAGGCACGTTCTATGTTTGCTACTATTCCTTGAAAACGCTTGTCACTCTGACAAAAGGAACATGAAAATAGAGCGAGAAGAACACAGAATTTCAAACAATAAGGTCATAACTTTGCTGAGAAATTGGAAGATCATTCTCTACTTACAGAATGCCAAGTCTTCCAGAGTCGGCAATGAAGAGATGTCCATGAAACAGATCATATCGGCTAAGGGTAACATTCAAACCCACAGAAGGTCCCCTCTCGGCAATAAGTTCGAACAAAAACGCAAAATATGCATTTAACTCCTGATCAAGCTCAAATTGGTCAAGTATGGAAGCACTGGTACTTTCATTTCGGATGAAAGACAAAAGTACTTGACATTTGTTACCCAGTTCACAAATCTATAACCAAAAGGAGTGCTTGTCAATTGACACTTATCTTTCTTCAGGCCCTCCACATCAGGCACCTAGATACAAGAATGAATTCAGACCAATGTTCCTTACAAGATAAATGGAGAGAGAAGATTATTAGGACACCTCAATTCAGCATCCTGATCTGAGAGATTGTTAATAAGAAGTTTACTACTCCTACAACTCACAGGCAACGGGGTCGGATCCAACGCCGCCTGGATCACAGCGGGATCGCCTCCCGAGTCGATGGCGAAGCAAGCCAGCTCCATGACCGACTCCGGCGGCCACCAGATCATGTCGTTGGCACCTTGGAAGCGGCGGAGGTGCTCATTCTTGGCAGAGGAAGGAGGTGAGAAAGGGACAATAAAGCGGAAGCAGGATACGATCTCTCGGGCTTCGGAGACGGGTACAGCGGAGGAATCGTCGGGGGAGCCGAGGAGGGCGAGGAGGTTCGAGGCGAAGGATCGGGGAGAGGAGGGAGGGGGAGATTGGGAGGAGGATTTGAAGGCAAGGACAGATGGGATCTTGGGGAGGGACGGTGGAGACGACGAAGCTAAGGAGACGGCGAGAGAGATGGAGACGGAGAAGGCGCGCTTGAGGGAGAGCGAAGAGCTTCCCATGGTCAACTTCCTTCCTTCCTCCGTCCCTCCCTCCCTTCCGTAGCTGAAGCCGAACAGCGGCGGAGTAGTAAAAGATCCGAGCCGAGGAAGGCCGGGCCGTCGCCCTCGGCCAACCGAGTAGGGGAGTGGAGACGGGCCATTGGAAAGAAGAGGTATTTGTCAAAACTATATCACTTATTATATAATCCATTATATATTTGTTTTTATGTTCCCGCGTTACGATAGTTAATGTACGGAGCATACCATATGAGATTTTGATCTCAAAATTTAACGTGCTTGAATATACCTTTCCGTGTCTTGACCATTTACATTAATAATTAATAGTCACTTGTAATTTATCTACTTCGTATTATTGGGGGTGCTAAAGATAAATGAATCACCTTTTGTCATGTGATATATTTGCTTTTACTTTCAAAAAATAATAAATTAATCACATGGATAAAATTTTATTAAACATCCATTTATTGTTAACTATTTATGTACCTGGTTAGTTTAGATAGTGATGAATTGAGTTAAGTTAGATTGTATATATATTTAATATATTATTTCTAAGTGTGCAGAGACTTAGAAATATAAGAAGTCGAACGGAAGATGCAGTGAGTGAGAAGGATGACACGGGAAGGGAGCCGACAGACTTGGTACATCTGAGGAATGAGGAACTGCGAAAGAGTACACTGATGGAATGAGAAGGACGCACACAGTGCATTCGAAAGACGAGAAGCTGAGAGAAAATTTGTTTGAGAAGAAGGTCGGAGTTGGGTCCGTGTAAGCTCAATTTCTGATGGTTGGACCATCACCCAAGTGACCTTAATGAAGAATGATTAACTGTTGTGGTTGACCATTCTAGGAGCCCCGATTGACTGGATGTGCCTTGAAGATTCAAGGCGCCTCAGTTGGCTTGAGGCGCCTCGAATGAGCATAAGAAGTCGTTGCGGAGAGGATAACAACGACGATTGGACTCAAGGTTCCTTGGATGACCTGAGGGGCCTCAAATGACTCGAGGCACCTTGGATGACTCCAAGCGTCTCCAACATGCCAGATTAGACAAATGTTGGCCTCGAAATGGATAACAACTCAACCCATTGGAGGCGCCTATATCATTTGAGACATACCAGATGCGCTACATCAACAAAAATGTCACTTCGACTAGAGGCTATAAAAAGAGGCATTTACCTTTAAGTTACAGACAACACACTGCATTTCAAATTTCTATTCTCAATTAGTATTTTCATGTTCGATAAGAAGCTACTCCACCTTAGATGCTGTGATCGAAGGAGTTTTTAGTGGAGATTACATAGGTATTGACTAGCAACTAGCTAGTTGCAAACCAAGTAATGTTTAGCCTCTTACTTTACTTTGATGTGTTTTATTATTAAGTAATGTTTGTGTGTCCTTGGTTGGTTAGTTAGCTAGCAAGAGAAAGACTCTAAATTTTTGCCACTGGGCTATTCACCCTCTCTAGTTGGTCATCGATTCTAACATTTAGTGTCAGAACTCGGACTGCCAGAAGGTTTAACTGCCGACTGTGTACAAATGTTATGATCTAATCGAGTCATGTGAGTAGAATATTGGCATTAAACAAAGGAAGTGTGAGCTTCTGTGTCTGGATCAAAAAGACTATATGTTGGTCCCCAAGCTGGTTTTGATGTGGCGAACCAAGTTAGGTTAGATCATGTGGTTTGTTAACATTATGTCTAAGTCCAGGAGCTTAGGAACACAAGAAGTTGAGCAAAAGACACGGTGGATGTGAAGGATGGCGTGGAAGAGAGTCGATGGGCTCGGCGCATCCGAGAGATGAGAAGCTGCAAAAGAGTACACTGACGAATGACAAGGACATGTGCGGCGGTCCAAGGGACGAGAAGCCGAGGAGGAAACTCACTCGAGGAAGGACAAAAGTTGGGTTCAGGTGAGCCCTATTTCGGGTGTCCGACACCACCCAAGAGATCAGAAGCGGCCAGAGGCAACTGAGATCAACCCTGCAAAAAGTCAACGTAGAGTTGACTTTCGTGCTTCCGAGCGCACGGACTACCCAGGTGCCTAGGTAGTCCGCGATGATTAGTCGTTAACTGGAAGTGCCACGTTAGCACATTCCGAGCACCCAGGCCGGGTCCAGGCGCCCGGAAGTCGATAAACTTTTTATCGTGTTGTCGTTGCAGCCTAGTGATGTGACATCAAGCTGGGGCGCTCAGACCAAGTCCGGGCACCCGAAACCTCAACGGTCAGATTTAGACCAGAGCTATAAATAGAGCTTTGGCCCAACATATTCAACACACCAAACACTCTGAAACATTCTACGAAGGAGTTTTCAACTAAGCTTCAACTGCCTTGGAGTAGTAAGCTGTTGATTATGAAACTAAGTAAATCACCGTGTCTCGTACTCTTTTCTTCTACATTACTTTCTTTTATTATACTTGTGTTTGGATTAGCGTAATTGTTCGAGAAAGGTTTAGTTTTTGAATTGCAAGCGATCAACCTTCTCTTGCCTACCGCAGGAGTCCTACAAGTAGTATCAGAGCCAAGTTCGCTTCAGGAGGATAAACCGCCGAATGAAGCACAAGAGATGGCCGAAAATAACATCTAGCCACCAACGTTCGAGGGGGAGTTCATGTTATGGAAATGACGAATGGAAGTATTTTTCAAAATTGAATTTAGCATTTTATTAACAATTAAATATGGTTTTGAAGCACCAAAGGACAAAGAAGGAAGAGAATTTATTGACTCAAAAACAACGTGACGACTTTACGACAAATGGTAAGGCTAAATTTCACCTACTAAATGTGTTGTCTGCTCAATAACTAGGAAGGATCGTAACCTACAGATCTGCTAAGGAACTTTGGGAAAAGTTCTTAGAATTCAAAGAAGAACTGAAACAAGCAGAATCTGACTCTTCAATGGACATTGATATATCTTCAGATGAGTCTGAGATCAAGGAGATCGTCGAAACAACATTAGTTATCGAGTACCTTCCAAAGGACATAGAAAGCACCCCGGAGATGAGCATCAACGTCTGGGAGAGTCATCCGGAGAGAGCATTAACAAAGGGGGAGTTTCATCAGAAGAAAACAATGATAGAGGAGGAGCATTAGTAGAACAGATAAGTCGGTACAAAATCTAACCCCTACTCAGTCATTTAGTTTAATTAAAATGCTTACAAAACAAATGACTAAATTAGAGAAAAAAAATCAGAAATAAAGTTAACTTTAGCAAAATCTTGTCTGCTAGACGACTATGACAAATTAAAATTAAACGAAAAATAAAAAGAATTAGAAAATTAAAAAAAGAATAAATGCATGTTCATATAAGAATTTCAAAAGTTTGAATTGGTACTATAGATATCACAAGAGACAAATTAGAACAATTTTACAAAAGTATGTCCCTAGGAAATACTTGGTTAACCCAGTAGGAAGGAAGTTATATTGGATCCCCAAAGTATGTTTAACTCAGATTCCTTGATTTTAATGCTTTAATTGAAAAATATTTGTTTAATATTTATTTTCTTTCAAAAATTAAATTCGTAGATAATTAGTTATGAAGTAAATACTAAATTATTTTTTATGAAAAATCAAAACATTAGCTGTTAATAGAAAAATTATTAAAAAAGTTTTTGACTATTATGTAATTTTTTAATTAAAACCATATTTTTAAAATTCAAAAATTCCTTGAATTCCATTTTTTCAATTTAAATTTTTTTAATTAATTTAGTAATTATTTTACATATATGAAAATATTATAAATATTTTTAGAACTCAAAATATATTTTTAAAAAATCTTCTTTGAAAATGTCTATTGTTAATTCAAAATAATTTTTATAAACTTTCTGATTGATTTCTGTTCTATTTTTCTTGTGAGTTAGTAAATAGAAGCATACTTTATTATAAAAATTTTTAGAATTTTTTAACAAAAAATAATTTTTTTATGATTTTTCTTTAAAAATAGAAATTTTTAATATTAAAAATATTTAAATTTTAAATTTTTTATTTATAGAATTACTGTTTGCAACACTTAGAAAATTTTACATAATTTTTTGATGTTGAAATATATTTTTTCAAATTATCTAAGTATGTGGTATATTTTCTCAAATTTTTTTTTAATTTATGGGTTTATCTCTTATTACTTTGCTTAACTTAGAATTTGTTTTTAAGTTTAAGCCCCCAATTTTTTATGTGATCAAAAGGGAGAATAGTTAAGTCTAGGTGGTAGTAAGTAATTTTTTTACTATCTTTTTTCATTGCCCTTGGTTATTATTGTTGGATTTTATTATTCCATATTAGGTAGATCG
>JBAMIB010367922.1:0-10885 GCA_037177415.1 Kaempferia rotunda | reverse complement strand
AAAGAGTCTCACTTGTGTTTCTGACCCAAAGTGGAGAGAAGAGATATGAAAGACGAAAATGATTTTAAAAGACCAAAAGTGTACGAGCATCTCACTCTCTTCTTGGTTTCTTTTACCCGTCCCTCGGCCTCGCCTCACAAGTATATGGCATTAACATTGGTGTATCAGATAACGTGATACGAACTTCAGAAAACACTTCCTTTCTTTTTTCGCCTCGCTCACCTCCCGTATACACTCCATAAATATAGGTGTATCAAATAAACTAAACAGAAAGAGGCACTGATAACATAAGATGTTGACTACTAGCATACCTGTATTCGTTAGTGTTGTTCTATAGCATCTACTACAAAGATACTACCAGAGTCGCACCATCCTGCAAGAACATCTGCATTTGAACACTGAAGAGAAGAAAAAACACAGTTATCAAATAGAGATGTTAGAAAATATAACAAAGCGGTGAATAGTTTTGAACGGTTGATTTGATTACCAACAAATGTTACATATGGCTCCAGAGTTTGACAATTGAAATCAAGTTCCATGCAGTTCTTCAAGATTGTATACATGGAATCAGATTTTTTTTTTTAAGAGTACATTCCCATCCCTATCAATGAAAGGGCACCTTTTCATAGCCGTCGGTAGATCAGTTGAAAGTTTTTCCCACGGCGTTTAAGAATGTCAGTTGTGAGGAGCGACACCTAACAAAGAAGAAGCCTTGCACCCGGATACTCATTCCAGATCAAGTTAGGACAAGAGCTCAACTTTAACCCACATAAGAGCACCGAACTACGTCTAGCTCAGGTAGGTCAGAGATCACCCACAATACAACTCCATTTCAGCAGAGTTACTTCCCAACTTGGGAAGAATTAAAATAAGACCTGAACTAATTCAATCTGAGTTGCTTCCCATCTCAAGGAACCCAACCAAAACCTGAAATCCTTCAAGCCAAATTACATGGAAACCCAGACAATCCAACCAAGGACTAAACCTGGAGATAACTTTGAGCGAATTCACAGTCACTTCAGGCAAACCGAACAGAACATTGTATGATCTTAACTGAATTCAACAAAACTTAAAGCATATAATTCAATGCATACAATTGGAATTTTTTAAGTATGTCTTGGCACTAAAACTTAAAGCATATAATTAAAATAATTTTATTAATCCGTGCTAGATTGAAGCAAACCTATTTCTTTGCCTTTTTAATACAAGGATATGCGGGAAGAGTAATACCTTACTAAAACCCAACCAGTTTGAGTCCCCCCTAAATGAGAAAGTCCTTTTGCTTTCTTTCCATGCTCCACAAGTAACCTGCAATGGCCACAATTTTTAATGCCCACAGGATACATCTTCAGATCCAGCTTGTTCTCTACAGTATGATTCAGCTAGTTGAGATCATTCAGTTTCAATTTTCGTTTTTTCTATATTTTGGTTTTAAAGTGAACAACAAAGACCCATGTCTTGTGACTACAAAATAATTACCTCATAATCAACACCTTGGACATAAATATAATCAGAGTTTATAGATGAGAAAGAAAGCCCCGTTATCTGCATTTAACAAAAATAAATAAAATACTACACAATGTTTATATATATTTTTTGCTTAAGGCCAAATCTTAACTAGATAAAAATTTAATAGAAATTGCAAAAAGAACAGCCTCCTTAGTTATGCTTAAATCTGAAATGTTTTGGGGATAAACCTCGTATTTCGAGCAGTTCACCCATCTTGAAACTGCTGACCACCTGAAGGACGGTAAAACAGAACATTTTATCAGTGTTAAATATGAAATATGAATGCAAGAAAGAGAGAGAAATATAGAACACGATAGACCCGAAAGTCTCAAAACTCCAATGGTAGTATAAGAAAATAATTGATTTGTCAAAAAGGGAAATCCAATTGAACTAGAAAGTTCTTCCAATACAGAGGAAGAAATTGTCAAACCTGCGAGGATCATATATGGTAACAGCACGATCAGTCCCACCAACAGCAATTGCTCCAGAAGGTGAACTACACAGGGCATACATAAGGTCTCCAACGGAGCCACAAACACGTTGTACACATCCACCATTTTGGTTGGTCCTCAAGTCCCAGACAGACAACTGGATATACAGTAAAATAAGAACAAAAATCCTAGAAATTCCTAAAGTTACAATTATCATAGACAATTGAACCTGTGAGCCTTCAGTAACAGCTAGTACAGAGGGACATCCTTCGTAATATGGATTATTGAAGAAGGTCAATGAAGCTGGATACCACAATCTGAAAACCAAGTATTGGATAGACAATTAGGACCACTGTAAAAAGTCAAACCTTGTTCACAAGTTCATCAATGACCCATAGATATCTCTAACTAGATAAAGGATCATATTTGGCAGTCCTCAATGACAAAAGTTTGAACTTGCAATGCATCAAAGTTCAAAGAAAGAAAAACAGTTATTACAAAATTTGGTTTGTGCATTAAAGCATTCAACCGTTTGAATATTGAAAAGGTTGGAGAAGATATGTTAGAGAACTTAACCATGTTATTCATTTGTTTTGGAATATATTCAATGGAAATGAATATAATGATGGAGATGGAAGGGAAGAAATTACAATAAAATGATAATAAGCAGACTTCACTGGTTAAAGAAGCATTCAACAGATAATTTGAATCTATGTGGTGAAAACAGAGACATGAAAGGAGAAAATTTAGGTTTGACATAAACACTATACTTACGTCCGAAAACTCCTAATGTGAATATCTTGATCATAAATATCAATACTTTTGCAAAAGCTGCGGGCAACTGCTACCTAAATAAAAAAGTATGACACAAAATTAACTGGATTGGATGGATATCAATGCATCCAAAAACAGAAACAATTAAGCCAGCAATAGTCTCATGCTTCATATTCTATAACAATACGAGACAATCAGTCAGCATTCTACATATATTTTTATTACTTATCCTTAAAAAGATAATGTTCTTACCAACTGAATGTCAAATTAAAACAATTTTGTAAAAGGAAAATAATCACGAAAGAAAGCATCTATCAGTCTAACAAACCAGTTGTCAAACCATTGGAAAAAGGTAGATAAAACAGATATCCATAAAATTATAAATGTACTTTCCTAAAAGTCAACAGCCAAAAAGCTTGAGAACCAAGAAAGATATCTGAAAATCAGAAGACCTTGGATTATTAACATTGAATGTCAGATGCTGTTCAGCAGTAGTCATACAAGCTTTATTGTACATTCTCTTAATAAGAATAAACAAAATAAAGTAGAAACGACAGGGAATTCAGAAGTGGGACTAATGGGCTAGTGCTTCAAGCCAATTAATAACAAAAATGTGAAACAAGGCCCAGAGAAATCTGAGAATGTTGTGAAGAAGGCAATCATCATGGTTAAGGTGTGATTACATTGTGTTGCAAGAAAAGCATATGCATTCATATAAGTTCCCTTATCCTTATTATGAGGGAAAGGAGTCCCATTATCAGATCACATTTATAATTTTGTCCTAATTAGCAAATGAACAGCATGTACTTGGGATCTATGAGCTACCTAGTGGAGGAATAAAGTATACTACTATGACATATTTGAAACTCCAATGCATAAATTACTGGTTAATTTGAAACAGATAACAAATAATGAGCAACAAAATCATTAAAAAAAAAAGCTAAAAAATTAATAATATACTGTGGACCACTGCACTGGACTAAAGCAGACACCAGCCCAACTCCCTTCACCAATACCACAATCCTGAGGCAACACCGAATAAGAAACCCTGTCAATGTCTGATCAAATACATAGCACTATGTTAATCCGAGTGCCTCCAAATGTTACTGAAGAATTCTAATTAGCTTTGCTCTGTAAAGAGTGTGTATCAACATTAAAAAAAAAGACTTGGAGAATGAATGGTAGCTTTTGTAATGAACTAATATGCTTGTTAAATTCCTGATTCTGATTCCCAGGACATAATTTTACAGATTAACATAAAACTGAAAGGAGCGCATACTGTACCATATATGCTATTCAATTGTACCTGAACCAATTGCATCCAACCATGATACAATAAGATGACCATAACAATCTACAGAACCCATAATAAGGCAATTATCATCTGCAATGACATAGAAATTAGATGTAAGCTAAAACAATAGAGTGCAATGAGCTCTAATATTTGGATTTAGTCAAGCAGTGGAGGAGAAAAGTTTATAAATTTGCATACTCTCTGATAATATGTACATACACATATCACGGTGTAGTGAGATGGAGTCTGTAACTTGTAACTGCTGATCATCTCTTTGTAGAAGGAAAAGCTTTTCTCTATAGTTAGCTATTTCTTCATGATCTCGGTGACCATAGTTTGAATAACAAAATAAACCATTGTATTTATAAGATCTAACATTATGTATTGGCCTAGACTAACAGTGCATGCTTCCTTTCTCTAACATCCATTGTGCTTTCACATCAGTTGAAAAGTTGTACGTATGAACTAACAAATAATTTTATGATCTTCATTTGGGTGATATGGACCTAGTTAACGTAACAACTTGCTTGTATGCAGGATAGCCAGCATTCCGTGATGTGGGCACAAATAGAAACTATAGACTAAAGTGGCACCCGGTTGAAATCGATCCTCCTCAATATCAAGTATCAACACATAAATTAGAACTGTTTATATTTTTGTGCAGCCAAAGCATTGGACAGAAAGCATATGGTGCTTATTGAAATAGTTAAATAAAAATGTGGTGCTAAATGAAATAGCCAAATGGCAAAGCCTCAGTTATCTTATCCTTTGTCGTTTTTTTTCCTACACATGGTTATTAGACTTGTTGATGAATATGAAAATTGATATTCTGTACGTAATGATCATGAAGTGATGGTTTTTTTTTTTAATCATGAAGTGATGGTTGTGTAGGTGTTGAACTGAAAGAAACAATCAAATAAACGAGAGTAGAATCTAAGGAAACAAAAGGAATACAGGAGCCAAAATGCTAATTGACAAAACCCTAGGACTTCCAAATCAAATTGGGAGAAAAATGTGTGTCAAATTATCGGACATGCATACTGCATGTGCATAGGCCATCAGTCAACCAACTAATCTACATAAATTGTTTGGACTGCCTTTCTAAAGCTGGGAAGTATCCAAATAGTGATTTAAGTAAATAAAATAATTTGCAAGCTCAGTCAATAAGAAATTTATTCTATTCAAGAAATGAACACTGAGTCCAAGAGCACTAGAAAATGCCTACTAATAAATATGATGGAAGAAAATGCTTAGACACAGTTCCAAAGTACTATAAGGAAAATAATATATCATAAATTATCACTTATCAGCATTAGGTTAGTCCAAAATTTCAAATATACAAATTCCATATTTTGCATCACAAGAAATACATAAATTAGAGAAAAGTAGATAGGAAAAAACTTCAGTTTAGGACTTAAGCTACTTCTTAAAGACAGAAACAGTTCATCTAGTGATTATCTACTTCATTTCTTATATGATATTTAAAACTTCTAGTGCCAATGATAAAAAGTATCAAGCAGCGACAACTATTTTTTTATTTTTTATTTTTGAAAAAACCCTCCAAAAGTTTGTTGCAAAAATTTGTGACAACAACCAGGTCTAATTAGACAAAAAAAAAAACTGACCTCTTTCCATAAGCGCTACACTTTGGACCTCTGAACGATGAGGACAGCGGTCAACGATCGATGAATGTTTAACCTTTATTTTAGAGAATTTCAGAATATAAAAAAAGAGAACCTCTTCCCGGCATAACATGCACCTTAAAAATCTTTGGTATTTCAAACTTATATAGAGTTCATACCTCTGCATTAACAGGAATGAGAAGGCTTTCTTTTCCTGTAGTTATAACAGAATCTTCCATGGATATCTAGAAATATAATCATTAAGAAATTATATTGTATACTGTCAATAGAAAATGTACGCAATGTTTATGTTTTTGTAGTTACAAGTAGTTATCATTTCATTGCTTCATTTCCTGTTTTAAAAATTACTCCCTTTGCAGTCAATTGTTACAAAATGTAGCAGAACTTTCTTATTCATTAGAAACTGCCAATAGATCTGCCTAATTTGAAATTACTTGTACCTGTTATATGAGAATGCTTTTATATGACAAAGATCAACACTTATGTTAGAGGCTTGAACTAAAATTAACTACAGAGATTCACACTTTATGCAATCTAATATAATTCAAGCACACACTTTATGCAATCTAATATAATTCAAGCAACTTGCTGAGCACCTTCGAGACAAAGGTATCCTGATCGTAGGATGCACAATATTTAAACATAGTTATTCTCTATGGATAACAAAAAAGGCGGGTAACTATTAATTTCTCATCCACCAAATTTAAAATTTCAATAACCTGTTAATTTCGGAGTCTCTGATTGATTTTAACTCGATAGAGGATGAAAATAGTTAGCAAATAAGTGATACAATGATAGTAATGGGAAACAAAAAACTACGGTCAATGATCTACACGATGTATTTGCGGAACAGTCCCCACTAACCGAGAGAAAAAAATAGTGAAACAAACCAAAAGATGATAATTTCCATAACCAATTCATGTTAACAACTCTACAGAATATGAAATGGGGGGAAATAGCCCAAGATACATCAGATAGAATCCACTCCACAAGATAACAAAATTCCTCAAAAAAACAGCACAAAAGTACAACAAAACTCACAGAAAGCAACACTGCACCTACCTCGATCTTGTAGACGCTACATCCGGAAGCGATGTATACAGAGCAGGAAGAACCTCCATCGTTAACCTACAGATCGAGATGGTGACGACGACATTAGGGAAGAGATCGGGGAGAAAGGAACACCAAGGCTAGGATCAGATCTATCGAACTTACGTGTAGGGCGAGGCGAGTGGCTTGGATGTTCCCCGGCGACGGATCGCCGAGGAGCGACGGCGGCACGGCCGCCTTCCGCAAGCTCTTCGCTTCCAGCATCGTCTTCCCCCTCAATCCCTCTTTTTCGAAATGAGCGTGATTTATGCAGCGACGCAGTCACGTGCTATTCACGTGTTAGGATACCCGTAATTGAGTGGCAAAGTACACAGAGAAGTAAATGAGTAGAAATTAAAATAATAAAAAAGTAATAATTTTATCAAATTTTATTTTGTAAAATCATAGTATTTATAATAATTCATAAAAAATAATTGCAACCCAATTTTAAAAACATTTTCTGCCTATTATACAAAATATAAATATATCAATGGAAAATTAAATACAAAATTAATTCCAAATATTAAAATTATAGGAGAAAAAAATAGGTATAAATAGTAGGCATTTGAAGTTATACAATTAAAATTTAATATTTTTTTATTGAACTGGTGGATAAAAAATGAATACTTCTTTATCTGAATAAAAAAATTGTAAATTTGAGGATTAAATGATTGAAAGGAGATAGATGGTAAAAAAAATAGTGATAGAAAATGAAAGTCTCTTTTCGAATTGAACATTATCCCAACACTGTTGTTCAGTTCGATTAGTTTAATCTCCAATTCACTTTAAGTCTTGCACATTCAATAAAAAAAAAGATCAAATACAAAATCTATTTAAACTAAGATTAACTAATTTATTAAACAGATGATTGTATCGCCTGATTAATTCTAGAGGTAGACAGGCTTCCTCTACGATTCATTTATCGGATAAATTTGGAGTACAAATAATGTGCCTTCCATTTGGAAGGCACAAAAGAACTATTGCACCATTATAGCCTATGCACTGCACCAAGCTATCTTCCACTTGACTTTCTTCCCTGTTGTCCCTGAAAAAAACACTATTATTTTCTGAACCATCAAATTCCCTGATTCTGTCCTCTCTTCCGATCTGTCTTTCCAAGTAAACTCTCTACAAAGGTGCAACTTTGCTCTATAATAACAAACCTTTGCATGGCAATTCCATGCCTTAGCAAACTACTCGCATTGAGTGCTTACCAGCTGTGCTCTTTGGTCTTTACCTTCCTCTTTTGGTCACAGGACTTTGTTCTTCCTTTTGCTTTATTCTCCCTGCTGTTATGAAAAGCAGAGAGAGAATTCAGAAGAAGGGATGATTTGATGCATGTGTGTTGGACTGGTGATCAGCCAAAGTAAACCCCAACAATCCCTTCCCAGTTGAGCACCACAATGAAGAAGATGCAAAGTAAAAGGAAAAGTTTGTGATTTAGAATGACACTGCTCTGACCAACTTTTGAAAAACACTTCAGGAAGTAAATGCATGGGTACTAAAGTTAAGACACAATTCTTGGGTAAGAACACATTCTTTTCGTGGCCACAAATCCTTAAGTGAAGTGGGCACCAAATAAATTTGACTGGTGGTAACTTGATGTTATGAACCCAAAGTGGTTCGCTTTAAAATTTGTAAGCGCTCTGGTTCCTCTTCGCCTCATCAGCCAAAAAAGAGGCCTGCGCGATAAAATTTTCCATCAGTTATTACTTTGTGCAAAATGTCTAACCTGTAGGATTTGCAAGAAGGCTTTAGAATGAGACATACATAAGCTTCTGAGCTATGAGTTGAAGGACGCGAGTTGTACATTGATAACCATGATTAACTGACAATAGAGTGAATTTTTCATTGTTTATTCGCAAGCCAACTTGGTGTCGAAGCTGCTCAAACAGATAGCGAAAGCTTGGAATGCTGAGAGGGGGTATCGGTAATCCATCGTGAACATGTCCTTTGCAACCTTGCCAAACTGCAGTATGATCTTATCATGCTCTGGCGGTGCTGGCTGTGAAGTTGTAGGAGCAGCTGCAGAAGGTTGTGTTGCGGCAATGAGCTGAAAGTTCTTTACGGAAGCAACAGTGACCCGGCCTCGAAAATTCAGGCACCAGCACTGCAATTGTTCATGCCATCTAGGAGGTTTGTTACGAAGAACTAGCGGTCTTTCCTTGGTCTCGCTGTTCTCATCGCCATCTTGAGTTCGACCGACGATGTCAGAAAAGCAAGCACTGCTGAAGTCCATGGAATGGTCCATCATGGACTTGGAGAAAGATATGCTTCGGAAGGACTCCTCCAGTGAGCGTGAAACAAGGTTGTCCGGCTGGCCCGTAACTGTTCCACCAGGCTCAAGGGCTGAAGCAGGAATAGAGTGCATAACACAATGCATTCGACGAGGTCCTCGGGAGCCAAGCACATTCAGCTCATATGACACCTGAGCTATGCTGTAGCTTCCAGATGGGACCTTAGGGGAGACTTTCTTTGAGTAAAACCTACGGCTTGTTCGTCCAGGTGGGCAAATAGCAGCCCCTTTGTACAGAAGCTGAGTGTCATAGATTATGAACTTTGTGCCAAGAAAATTAGACCTACAAATGTGACAGGGAACCATTTGGTTTAACTTCACCAGTGCCATTTCAATGAACAATTAACAAATAAATTTCAATACCTTAACTTCCCAATGTAGGTGTTGGTTGATCTCGATATGTGTTCAGCATCCATCGAGATGACATATTCAATACAAGCTGTCCTACGAATCCTTTTTGCCGAGAGAAGGAATTTCCCATTCTCAACAAGCACAGCTACACAACCAAATTAAACATAAGTTCGATTAGTAGAGATCCAAAACACAATAGTGCCATATATAGATGTAACAATCTTATACTCTGGACAAGGAAAGAAGTAACAGAGAATAAATAGGACTAGCAGAAACTAAATCAGCAACCGCCAATCATTACATCAGAAGAAAAAAAGGGGAAAAGCGACCTAAGATTGTAAGAATGAAGTGATAAAGAACTTCATTTCTCAGCAAAGGTTGTTACAAATAAGTCAGCTAAACAACAATATGCTGACCAACATGAAACTCAAAGTATACTAGATGTTAGAACCAACCAACTTATGCACTACCCTTACGAAGTAGGTACAGAGGAGTCTGGGCTCATCTTTGAAACACATTTTCCCAGTTCTAGAACCCCACCATGTTTACAGAATATTTATAGTTAAATTCAATTTCTTAGCAAAAATAGTATCTTCTTAGTTGCTTTTTAATGTATTATGTTGAATCTTCCATTTAAGTTAATTAGCTAATCCTTCTTGAATCTGTTGATATCTTAGCTTTAGTTTATTCTTTTATGATAATGAGAAAGATAACCAAATAATGAGATTTAGTTTGATCCGTTAATTAGCTCATTTAGATGAGTGTGACACACACAAATCTTAGGACTGAGATTGAAGTTCAAACTTCTAACTCGCTAGGTTTGATGAGACTAACAAAAACACATAAATGCTACAGAGATATTGATTCCCAGTAAAATGGATAGTGAATATAAAGGTGATACACTACAGTACATTACTGCTAACAATTTCAAAGGTGACAAGTAACGGCCTTCGCAACATTATATTATCCAGATGATAAAGTTTATGGGAGAGCAAACTTACCAGGACTAAGACAAAGATAAAGATGGTAAGTTAATTTGGATTTGTCCCTCTTGATGAAACACTGAACCAGTCCATCTCTGTGGCCAGGCTGCAAAAGCAAAATGCAAATTAGAACTAGAAAATGCAAGTGAAATCTAAGCCTACTAGGCAACATAATGCTCATTTGAAAAAAAAAAAAAATGTAACATGTAATTACTACATACAGAATGTTCTAGTGTGTTTTATCACTGTCATAAAGGTAGAATTTAAAAAAATATATAAATTTAAAAAAAAAACTACCTGTTTCAATGAAATTGGAAAAGTTATCTTCCCACAAAACTCTGGATTTTTTACTATCTCTTTGCACATCTCCCTCCAAGCTTTGCACACAGATGCACAAGCAACAACATGCTTTCGGGATGGCCAGGTGCTTTCACTAGCCTCCAATCTTTTGATCACATCCCGGAGTAGCTCTGGTGGTAGGCTAGCCCAGCGACTCGACTGAATAACAGGAGGTG